>JAOXJP010260642.1:0-31073 GCA_025762735.1 Platanus orientalis | reverse complement strand
TAGCGTATAGGCGCCCCTTTGTATACTTCTATAAATTAAAATTTTGTAATTATTTTAGTCTATCGTGGTGAGGTCGGTATTTTTATAATTAGGGGCCAACGTATAGGTGCCCCTTTTATTGTTCGCTAGTCGTAGTTTTCTCATCTAGTCTGAATGAATTTCCTTTTCCTTAGTTGCTTGGTTGTACACCTAGCATCACCCGGCTTGTCGGATGGATTCCATATAGTGTTCGTGATTCTTGCGACTTAGGCTTCAAGTTTGAGTAGTCCCCTCATAGAAGTTGGATCACCATGACATGGGTCTTCTAGGCTTGAACTGTCTATTCATAGGGGCAAGTCATCCTGACCTAGGCTTTTTAGGCTATAGTTGTTCCTTCATAGGGGTCGGGTCACCTTGACCTAGGCCTTTTAGGCCTAAATTTCCCCTTGTAGGGCTTGGGTTCTCTTGACCTGGGGCCTCTTAAGCCTGAGTTGCCCCTTGTAGGGCTCAGGTCATCTTGACTTGGGGCCTTTTACGCCTAAGTTGTCCCCTTGTAAGGTCATCTTGACCTGGGTCTTTTAGGCTTGAGTTTCCCCTCGTAGGGGTTGGGACATCTTGACCTAGGGTCACTTAGGCTTGGGTTGCCCCTCGTAGGGGTCAAATCATCTTAACTTGGGGCCTTTTAGGCTTGGGTTGCCCCTTGTAGAGGTCGGGTCATCTTGACCTAAGAATCTTCATCCTTTTGTGGGGATTTGTTTTCATGTTCTTTGCAATTGTGTTTTTATATAAAGAGAAACATTGTTACATAGTGACTTATTGATAGTATTTCCTTAAATGTTCAGCATTAACGACATCGCGTCATTCCAAAAAGGTTGTGTCAATTCTCCTCCGGTCATGTGTAAGCCAACCCAAGATGGCATTGCAGTCTGCAAGGCAATCCATAACCAGGAACTTGATCATCTTAGACTTTTGTGCAGGATTGATCCCTACAGAGGTAGAAGGGCGATCATTCCAAAAGGGGTTACTTTGTCCCCTAACATGCTAATCGTTGGTGACTTCGTAGGCCGCAACATGTCACTTTCAATCCCCATCTATGAATGCCGATAGATACAATATGTTGACCAAGCTCGCATTGTCTACTAACAACCATCAAATCTTATAGCCAGCCAATATCATGGTGACTACTAGAAGGTCATCTTGCAGCCTCTGTGTTCCTTGGGCATTCCTTATAGTAAGAGTAGTTGAAAGTCCACATACCCGAGGAGTCTTTGCCAATCAAGCTGTTCCAGTTGATATAGCCCTTGTTTCCCTGAGTTGCCTCTTTTTACCTGTACCTATCCCTAGCAACTTTCCAAGGATATCCTTGGGTTCCTTTATTGATTCCAGAGTAGTTTCTAGGATCCGTCTTAGCCCCGGACACCGCACCTAGGCTGGGGAATGTCGGATGCAGTATCTTTTCAGGGGCCCATTGATTTGGTTTCATCCATACAACCTTTGTTTTAGAAAAATTTATGAACGTGTTTCCCACATACGACACCAACTGATGGTGCACGATTTGTGCTCCTCAGATGGTTACACGGTCGTTTGGATCTCCAGACACTTGTGAGCACAAACAAAGGAAAGAACTTAGGAAGGTCACTGGTGTGGTGCCGGCCTAAGTCCCTCTGATGCCAAAGTCAGAATCCAGCTAGGAGAATGAAAGTGGGAAATCCTTTTGGGGGATATTTTTCTCATACATTCATTGGTCTGTGTGGCCTCCTTTTATAGATGGTAGAAGGACGTTTCTTTAGGGATCGTCCTGCAATCCTTAGTTGTAGTGAATATCATGTTTTTTGATTATCTGTAGGAATTGCGGGATCATCTTCCCGGCGTGATCCTCGGTGAAGATCTTGGAACAAAATCAACAAATTCTCTAGACTGGCACCGACTTGCCTTAGTGGACTGGTTGTGTGCCAATTCACGCTTCAGTCTTGATTTCTTATGATGATTTGCAATACTAAACCGACTAATCATGTCGAGCTGACCTGTCGTGACAGGCTAAGACGAACTGATGGACCAATTTTATTAGATTATCCCGAGCTGGCCCGTTAGGTCGGGATACTCAGTCATGTCAATCCGACCTGATGAACCAACCCTATCAACATCCTTGTCCTAACGTCTGAGCATCTAAATGGAGCCAAATTTGTCATTCATAGGTGATCTTTAGAGTTTAGACTATTAAAAATGTAATCGATAAAATAATATCTTTAATCTTTCAATTTTCTCAATTTTTTTCTTTAAATTTAAGGATTTTGTGTCTTACCCCATAAAGTAATTAGCATAATATGGACTATCAAAATCATAATTCGCCAAGTTAATTGGCCAAAAAGGCCATTTCTCTTCTACTCTCATTGAAAAATCTCGTTGAATTATTAATCGGTTGAATCAATCCAGACATGGAACACAAGTTAGGATCGTCCCATACCAAATCACAGATATACCTAAGTTGGCTAAAAAAACCCAAACTAAAACAACTTACGTTACTAAGAACTCATTAAAGAAATTAAGTGGTTGTAACCCTTGCTTATTTACACAAAGAAATGTGCCAATTTGCTAACAACATGGACAAAGAAAAACTCATCCAAATTAGATTTTTAGAAACATGTTGAAACCTTTAATAACATATATAGAACAGGCTGAGTGATTCGCATTTTCCTAGGTGATATATTATTTACAATTTCTTTTTTATTTCACTAAATTCTTTGGGATTCTCGCTTTTCATAGTTATACTTTGAATATGAAGATGGGATTGAGTCCACTTTAACCAGTCAGGATGATAGCGAAATTTGGGTTTGATAAAAGCTTTGACAACTAGCCTATCTGCTTTGTAGCTTTTCTAGTCTATTTGATATTCAAATTGGGTCCCCTCTCTCTCTCTCTCTCCACGTGCTGTGTCTAGTTGCTATCGAAGTTGGTTTTTGACGAAGCTTTGTTGGTCTTTGAACAAACCTCTCATGGTAGTCTAGTTGTTCTCCAAGTTGGATTTTGAGAGAGTTTTATTGGTCTTTCTCTCTCTCTCTCATGTGCAAACCACGTGCCCCCTACAATTATTGGGTTGATATGTTGGATATTTAGTGAGATGCATTTACCATTTGACCCATGAAACTAGGAAGCTGAGCTAGCTCGGCTCGGCTCAGCTCAGATTGAGCCAAGCCTGAGCCTTGTTTTAAGCTAAACAATCGAGTTTGAACTTTTAGCTTGTTTCCTAAGTGAGCATATATATATATATATATATATATATATATATATATATACACTTAAAAACGGTAATGTTAAAACAAGACAAATTAGACTAATGAACCATTAGACTGTTGAGCCTTTTTTTTTCCTAGTTGGCAAGTCGAGCCGAACCTACTTTATGAGCCTGAGCTGAGCATGAGCTTTGCTTTCATGTGACAAGCCTGAGCTCGGCTCGGCTCGGCTCATTGACACCCTTCCACAAAACATCGTCTTATCTATATAGGGCAAAAATTCTACCTAGTCTTCTCTATTGCTTCTCTTATACCCTATTAAAACCTTTTAAAGCTCAAGAACAATCCACTGATTCTCCTGTACAGGCACGTTGTTCTGTATACAAGACCTTAACATCCACCCCATCATAAAACAAATGGTAGTTGATACAGATAAAAATGTTATATTATATGAGAGAGAGAAAAAAAAAACTATTCTAGGGTTCCACATGGTATCAGGACTTAAACCCTGACACAAATAGTTCTATACACTCCCAAGTCCCAACCATGATAATCAGGAAACCATTTACCCCTCACAAGTACCTATGGATCCTTCTCAGCAGGTTACATATTGTAATGTCCTAGGTGGGAGTTGGGCCCTATCAGACTGCATAGGATGTCGATAATTTATCTCCGTCCTTAACTGATAGTGTCGATGACTTCGGTTTTGATGGAAAACATTATCTTAATTAGTGTCGGTTTTGTTTTATATCAGTTTTTTAATTCTTAATCACATTTATAGACCCAAAAAAAAAGGGGTTCCAATGTAGAAAGATGGTTCAGTACATCTATTATTTTTGTAACATAGTATGGTTGTTATTTTATGGGGTCGTTTGGGAATTGCCAACTTAAGAACATGCTTCAAGTAGGTTAAGACCCTTTTTATATATCTATATCTATACATATATAGGTAAGTAGGTTAATACTTAAATTAATGATTATAATTGGGTTTGAAGAATAAAGAGTCTTTCTTACATGTGAGGCTAGCCATTAGGTTTAGCTTTTAAATGGTGCCATGTTTGGGGTGGTGTGTCATGAATCTTAGAACCTGTCGAATTGTTTTTCCTTGTTTGAAGAAATACTAACCACTCAAAAACAATCATAACTTATGACTATGGTGGAACTATTTTCATTTATCAGTTAAATTTAATATCAGAGTTTATACTATCCAGTAATCCAGAGCCTCTCTATTTCATAATAAAGTACTAAAGTTTTATTGGGAAGCATAACTCATGTGATTCAAACTAGTATCTTATTACAGAATTGTGTGTTTGGAAATAGAAAGCACACGGAAATATAAGGTACTGTTTGGTAGTTGGCAAGACCACTTCCATGGTTTGAGAAAACTTTTAATGTAGTCACTCACAGGGCATGTTACTCTAACCAAACCAGTAATTGTAATTAGAAAACCAGTTTTCGAGGTTTTTTGATTTCCATAACCGGCATTCAAATCCAAAATAAGATTTTGATTGCCTTGATTAACAAACTGTATAGTGATTCCTAACATAATTTATCGGTTAGAGCAAAGATTACCTAGTGGTGTTCTCTATGCTATTGGACTGTAATTTTGGTCTAGTGGATTTATACATTTCATTGGGAATTCTTACAAAAATAAGGTGCAATTTGGACCTGGCTGACCCAACATAACTCTTATGTACGTTTGCATGTACATTTTAATCATCAGCTTGGGCTTGGACTAAGAAATCACAAACTCAATCCTATGTTGGGTTGGGCTTGGGTTAAGAGCTCAGTCAACCTGACCCAAAATGAGCCTGATGATACATATGTGTGTGTGTGTGTGTGCACGTGTATTGTACCATGAATTGTACATGCATGTTAATTTTAAATGTTTCATCTTGTAATGTAATTATACTATAAGCCAAGCCTAATCCAACTTAGCCCGACCCATAGCGAATTGATTTTTACAAGCTGAGCTGCGCTATAGTTAAAAGTATTTTAAACTTAAGTAAGGTCAAAGTTATGGGTTGATTGTTCAATTACTACGAACTTGGGTTGGCCCTGGCCCAACACCCAAAGGGCTCAAGTTGCAGCCCTAGTGGCAGTAGATAAACTATTAATGGGCCGGTAAGTAGGAACCATATCCTCTATTCCACCGGTACTGTGGGGGGCCCACCCCCCTTGTGTCTGTGGAACAGAGTACCGGTGGAACAAAGGATATGGCTCCCTCTAAGTATCAGTTGGGGTCTTGGACTGACCTAGCAATGAACTAAGATTGGGTTGAAATTTCTGGCTTTACCTAGGATTTTGATCCTGTTGGCCCATTGCAGATTTTTTCCCCCTTCTTTTTTATCAGAAAAGGGCTAAGGGCTAACAGCGCTATTTATAGACAATGAGCTTGGGAGCTGGTGATACATGATTTTTAACATGAAGCAGGTAAGGTAGCAGCACAAAATAGAACCAAGTGTTTAAACACATTATTTGATTTCTTTGTTGCGAATATTTAGAACAATTTTTTCTTTGCCACGTGGGAGACAAAAGTTTTCACAACCTTTTTTGGTTGCAAAAAATGAAAAAGAATTGAGCCATTATTTGTAAGGAAAGGGGCAATAGGTTTAGGGTTGATTATACATCTAATTTAAGGTCTTACATTAGATTTATGGTCAAGATTTGCATGATTATATGGAAAAACACCATGTCATCTTAGGTTTCGAACCCACATTAACATATCAAAAATTATTATTATTATTATTATCAAATTATTTTGTGTTATTTCATAATCATTATCAAGATATTGAAATCCTATTTCATTTTTTGACCAAGTTAACTAAATTGGCATCAAGTTATATAATAAGTACTTTTATTACAAATATATTCTACATTCTTAGTTAAAGGTGCTAAATAATTTATCATGGATTAATTATATAAATAATGGTTGGACAAATTTCCCAAGTGAAAAAGAATAAAATTGAGTTGTGTTCTTTGAAGATTTGTATATAAACCCTCCTTTTTAAGCCACATGGAGGTGAAATGGCATTCTAGTACTTCCATTAGATAAATAACCTTTTGCTTCAGCCAACACTTTAATCTTTGTGTGTGTGTGAGTATATAAAAACAAAAAAAAACAAAAGAAGCCCTAGGCATGTGTTTAGTCCCACATCGGTAAGGTGGGAGTGTGAGTTTATGAGGGTAAACAGTTTCACAAAAAATTGTGATCACTTTTGGTGTTAATTGTGGAGTTTCCCTCTGTGTGTGTGTGAGTGTGCATGCATGTTGCCACGGCCATACTTTTCTTTCTGTCACAACCGTGTGGCGCCTCAACCATCACCTAGCCAAGACTAGCCTTACAGCCATTTAAGCCATTCTTTGACCCTGTCGACGTGCCTCACATGCACTGACAAGGATATTGTTCACCATGACCACCATCATGTTAAGTCCACGCTTAACTAGTTCACAAACTATTTCATTGGATTGTCATGATGCTCGTCCTGCGTAGGATCTCTCGTGTCATCGCTACCTAAGCATGCGACTAGTCAACCACATTGGCACCCATGCTGTGCCATTGATGTGCATCTCAAATGACCACAGAGTCCATCACATTCCACTTGTAGCACTAAAGGCCCAACACGCATACAACACATCATCGAACTACTACTTGAGCCATTAAACCCACCAACGACCATGACACCTTATGAGGTACCATGCTGTTTCATGCAAGACGTCACCACGAGTCTTGTCATGCCACCACTGTGACCGTCCAAGGCTAAACCAGGATTTATCCCAGCACAAAAACCAGGCACACCAAAGCACCAAGGCCACGGGATAGCCCACTTGGCTACCTACGCGCTGCCACTATCATATAACGCATGCTACTATCGTACCCATAGGAAAACTACCGGCTCACGCCGAATGTGCAGTGCCACCACACGAGCCCCAAGCACTGTCCTATGAGGGATCCCAACCCCACGGGAACCCTAGGCCACACCTTTGTGCTAGCCTAAAGCTGCCCCTAACCCACGTTAGGGATGCCTCATAGTTTAAGCTCATGCGGGTTAGGAGCATGTTTCTCATGCATAGCACACTGTTCGTCTTGCGGTCAATGCCTTGACATGCCTCTTGCCCATGTTAAGGGTTTGGGTGCATCTAGGCACCCACCCCTCCTCAAGGTGTACACTATGACTTTCATGGAAAGCCAAAAGGGAACGTCAATACCCCCATAAAATCATACTATACTTATTTACAATAATTCCATTGGGAACTATTTATAGAAATGTCATTGAGCTACATGCCAGGCCACCGTGTCCACGCACGCACCAAGAAATGTTCGTAACATTCTCTCCCACTTGTTTGGTTGATGCCCTCGTTAACACACCCCCACACAAGTGCTCACTTTGTCTTACACAACCCTTCCTTGCGCCTTGATCACTCCTAATCATTGCCGAGTGCCACACTAAAATCAGCTCGAAAACCCTATACACAACCTACTCCACGATCAATCCTAGTCTTCAAGACACTCTAAGTGCCACTGTACAAGATCCGTTGCACAAAAACACACCTTCATACATGGTTCGTTGTGTACTTCTCTTCTTCCACTCTGCTCTTGTGAGAACACTTCTGTTATGGAAATATGAGGCATTTCATGCACCAACCATTTCTCCTTGATTCACTCAATCGTGATTCCTTCCTAGAAAGGATCTTCCCTCCATGTCACCAAAACTGGGCCCCACCAATCATCTTCATCTTTTGTCCTTATCTTCATTTCTCCTTGATTCACTCAATCGTGTTTCCTTCCTAGAAAGGATCTTCCCTCTATGTCACCAAAATCGGGCCCCACCAATCATCTCCATCTTTTGTCCTCGTCTAAATCTTCTTATGCTGTCATATTTTCCTTCTTTTGGGGTCAAAAAACCACATCATCATTGTCCACGTCGGATTTCCTTTTTAGGCGCAAACAAAACTATTTTGAAAACCATTCTGGGAATGAAGAAGAAGTGTTAGTGAAAGTACCCAATGCCAAGGGAGATGCAAACCAAATCCTCTCTACCTCTTAACATTTCATCAAGAAATGAAGAGTTGATTAAGTAATTTACACGTAAGGTAGTTTAAATCAACATTTAGGTTTCTTATAATTAGATTTCCTCTTACTAGGACTAAAGGAAGTATTTCACTTTTTGGAGAAGATTCAGACCCCCACATATTACTCTAATGGGGGAATTGGTTCTAGGTTGGAGAGGTGGGGAAGATAATCAGAAGTTATAAGTTGAACTGATAGAAAATTTCCTTTGTTATACTAGTGCTAAATTAGTGAATATTTGGGGGGGTAAAATATAGAATAATTTTATAAAAAAAAAATCATTTATTATTTCATGGGGCAAGATACTTTGAATGAGGGGTAAATTTCATTCTTTTTGCTCATTATTTATAAGATTTAGAAGTTCACGTACCTTTAATATGTTATAGTATTAGGGTTTTGAAAATGGGAATTTAAAGCTTAAACAAAATGATACATAGCAAGGAGCTGTACATATATTGATATCATCTCCATTTCTTATTTTCCATCTCAAGCCTTCTTTTAAGGATTCTTTGCTTCTCCGGATGCTCCTCCAAATACATGAATTGTTGTTCGAATTCTTTGTTGTAAGAATCCTTTTTTTTTTCTTCCTAAAGTCTCATCTATAGCACATCAGAATTTTATTAAATTCTTAAAGCTGCTTTGGTTACTTGTGAGTGCATAAAGTCACTCTAACAATAGTAGCAAATTTTATAATATGTAAAGTGTTTTCTTATGTGTTAAATTTCCAAACCAGATAGATCCATATTCTAAAATAATCATCTCTGGACATATTTTTTGAGGTGTTGACTTTGTCCCACTCAAGCGTATTTTCAAACCCTTTGGTGAAGGGGTGTGGGACAATGAGGGCTCCTCCTAGTTGCATGTAGGGATGCCATCTATGGTTCTATGTGGGTTTGGAGTCACCACAAGTCAATAAGGAGCAATCAGACACCTTTTAAGGGTACTCCCTAGAGGAGGCCCTAAAAACAACTAAGCACAGTCTAACTAGAGTATAGAGGTGGGGTTTGGAGGTTCGGTTATGTTAGGGAAGGTGTTAGGCACCCCAACCACCCGCACTACGTACGGTTGTATACTAATCTTGTCATCTAAATTCAAGAATATATAGTGGTGTCCGGTGGTCTTGGGAGGTGCCACATGAGAGACTTAAGACCGAGAATCAAAACCCTTCACATAATGCCATTGAATAGCACCTGGATCTGTTAAAGGAGAACCTTCCATTATTTTATGCTGCCATGAGTTGAGTTTTAGGTGTGCTTAATGATAGAGCATTAAAGTCCCAGTTCACTTTATAGATTGGTTGAATCTTCTACATGAACACTTATGCAAAAGAAAAGAAAAATTATCCCCTAATAATCCATGGAATCTCACTATTTTTTGCTGCCTTGAGCCGTATTTACATTACGATATCCCAATTTTCTCACTCCACTTAGCTCTCAACAAAGCATCCATATGTCACATGTTACATAAATTGAGGTTGTAGGGACTTTATATAACACCATTGAGTGAACTCTGGATGTTGGTCAGTTGTCGAGGCCCATGGAAAGGCACTCGGGAAGTATCGGGTTTGGACCACATGAACTAGAGGTGGGAGGTCCTATCGAGGCCAGTGGTCTTCTATAAGACCTCTGTACAGGTCTAAGATCGGCGGTCCTACCTAGGACAGCACCCTAGAGGACTAAAGGGTCTGTGGTCCTAGGTAGGATCGCTAGCCCAACCAGTCATCCACATGTAACATCTCGTGCCCAAATTGGGTAAGTTTAGAGACCTAGACCCGACAACATGTATCCAATATTGAATCCGTAGTATTTTGGAGCACAATGGCTAACCTCGATACTTTATGGACCTGTACATGCCCTAGGATAGAACATAACCCACTTTGGAATAGCCTGGTGGGACCCACTTGGCCCAATGTACTGAACTACAGATTAAAAGTATGGTTTTTATCCTAGAGGGGGTGAATAGGATATATAAAAATTCTTTTGATTGCCCCTAGTTCAATTTTCAACTAAATGGTGTTCAATTATAACTTAAAAATTAATGCAATTAACTTGTTAAATTAATTTCTTTTAGTTACAATTGCTATGAGATGACAAGATGCAAGAATATTCTTTAGCAAGATGTGGTTAATTGCAATAATGAAAGAACATGTAATGAATACTATGCATGCCAATATATATATAGAGAGAGAAGAAACAACATCACACACAACACAATGTTTTTATAGTGGTTCAACACTCAGGCCTACATCCACTCTCAAAGCTCATTAATGAACTATTAAACTTTATTTAGATTGAAGTTCAATTACTATCAAGGTTAAAATTCAAAACCTACTACTTGCATAAGCATGCTCTACACTCAGTGTCTCCGACAAGTGCTAAGTCTACTCCTAATGTCTCTGACGGGAGTGGTCCACACCTCCGGTGTCTCCGGCAGAGGTGTTCTGGTCTACACTACCGATGTTTCTGTGGTAGTGCTAAGGTCTTAAAATTAAAATGGATTCAATACAAATTACCTCACAAGGTTGATGTATTGCATGTTATTCTTTAAAGGTGGTTGCTCCTTGTTGAGATAGTAGGCTTTAGTTTTCCACCAAGCTCCCAAAAGTTGCCTCCTTGCTTCTTGAAGCTTCACACAAGGGTTTACTTGGGTGTAAACCCTTCCCTTGCTTCCCTCTTTTGTTCTTCAAGTAAAGAGTGCTAGGAAAGCACTTTAATGTCTCTTTTATGTTCAATGGATGCTCATAAATGTGAACCTTAGTTGTTGGGAGGAATGAATGCCTTAGCCTTTGTTACTCTCTCAAAATTTATCTTCTTTGTGTGATAAGTGTGTTAGAGAACTCCCTTGAGGCTCTCTTATATTATAGGGGACGAGCATAGTCATGCACCCTTGATTTTACATATTTCTCAATGGTCAAAAACTTATGGGCATTGAATTTCCTTATTTTTTTAATCCTGCAATGTTGGATCAATTCGATTATAGTGGATTGATATGGTGTCTCAGTCAGAAACAACTGAACTTTACCGGATTGATTTGCAAGCTCTGTCTAATCGATCCGATGTCCCTTTGGATTGATCTGGTAAGTAAAAGATCGATCCACTAAGTGCAGATTGATCCAGCCTCATTCGGATTGATCTGATTCCCCTTTTTCTGCCATTTTGCCTTAAATTGTTTTTCAACCTCTATGAGACTTATGCCTAAGGCATGGGAATGGTCCATTGACCCTTGCAAGGGCCTTTAGGTCTCTCTAACCTATGTCTAGCATTATATTTACCCTCATATACCTTTATTGAGCTTGATGAGGCTTGAATCTTCAAGACTTGGACCTTGGCAATATGGGGAAGGATCCATCCTTGGCTTCAAGTGTTTGTGCTTATCTTATTTCTTAGGACCCAAAGACACTTGGAAATTACAAACATGACTAACATATGCAATATGCTCATGTCATGCCTAATCTACCACTCCATATATTTTACACTGGAATTAACAATAAACATTAACAATATCCTCCTTTGGCAATTTCATGATAAAATACAAAGAAATACATGGATGGAGTACAATAAATGAATGTAATAAAATTATAAACTCCACGAAGTACAAGAATTATACATTTACACAAATAAAGACTAAGTGACGTGTCTTGAACTCTTGAACTCCTCCTTGATGTGTGCTAGAGGACATAGTTCTTCCTCTTTACTTAGGTGCTTGGTCTCAATACTTGAAAACACAGTTGACAAACAATACCTTTCTCAAGACAACAATAACATAGTCAAATGGATATAAATTAAGTAAAGCACACTCAAGCAAGCAAGCACACATGTAATGCAATATGTATGGTGTTTTAGATTAGTTATATTGCACAAAACATTAGCGAAACATTAAAATTTATATATTAGCTTTTAAAATTTTGAATTATTGTTCCTCGTAAATTCATATAACTCATACAACTCCCCCTAGATCCATGCACATTTTCTCCCCCTTTTTGTCATGAAATTGGAAATGTAGACGATAGGGATCAGTAGAGACATTGTGAAACAAAATAGACTTTTCATTAATTACAGAAATGGAGTTACAAAGTCCGAGTTACAAAATAGAGTGATTACAAGAAGTTATGAAATAAAATAAAAAATCACTCATCCTCATCTTCATCTTTATCCTCATCACTCTGGGTCCTCAGGTCCAAAGGGACACTAGGATGATGGGGGAGCTATGGGGCTACCACATGCTCTAATCTCTCCACACGAAGCTCAATAGTGTTGAGTTTATCAACAATCTTCTCCAAATGGATGATGATGCCCGCAAACATCTCCCCTAGTCCCTCCAAAGTCTCTCGTACATATGTGGGAACTAGAAGCTCGCCCTACTATGTTGGAGGTGGTACTAACACTGGAGTAGATGCAGGTGGAGGTGGAGGTGGAGGAGGAATATCTGATGCCAGTGGTGGAGGTACAACAACTGGTGGAATTGCCATGTTTACTGGAGGAGGAGGTGGTGCAGCTACAGAGGAGCCAGCTTCAGAGTAGCCTATCTTCCTCTTCTTTGAATGAGTGCCCTCGTGAAGCATCTAACAAATCATCAACTGATCAATATTCGCTCCTTGCTTTAAGGTGGTGGCATCCTTAGGGAAGGACACCCCACAAACCTTAAGAAGGTGTGTAATCATCATGCCATAGGGTAGAAATCTGAAGGCACTTGAGTTGTGTGCCTCTGAAATAATGACATAGCACATAATGGTAGCTATGTCGACCTCCTTTTTGGTAAAGAGGGAATAGATGACATGCACCATGTTGTCTAGCATGTCATTGCTGTGCATGGTTGGGAACAAACTGTATGTGAAAATGAGATTGAGTAATCTTACTAAGAGCAGACACTCAGTGGCCTAAAGCTTCCTAAACTAGGTCATGCCCTCACGACCAAAAACCTAGGATATGGCAGCTTTGTCGATGTCTCCTGGAGGATATAGAACCACCTGGCCAGTAGGCTTGTGTGGGCATCACGGAAAGACTGGGTGGTCTGTTGGCCCCACTTTGAGGGACTGTGCCTGGCCAACATGGGTTGGCCTTTGCGATTTGGTTTGGAGTCTCCACCAACTTGGGTTTTTACAGACGGGGTTAGACATTTGCTTCCTTTCCCGAATTGCGGGCTTTGTAGCCTGGGCTAGGCACTTAGGCCAAGGGATTAACTCTCGAACTGGTCTGGTTTCTTAAAGATTTGGGTAAGCTGTTTGATTGCAATTGTGGAATGTGTTAAGCACCCTAATTACCCATATTTTTATGGTGGCTCCTCTAACATAGAAATTTTCAAGTGCTAGTAAGCGAAGATGAATGTATGTGGTTTTTTTTATTGGTTTGGACCACCCACATGGTGTGATCATTGAAATTGCACTTGAGACATAGTCTCCAACTGCCTACATACCCGATCTTGTATGGTTCGGTGTTCCTAGGGTTTTGTCGGGATCGAACTACATGTAATGTTGGGGGTTTATTGTGTATACACATATCGATAGTCAAGTGTGTTTGATTGTGAGAGTGATTCAGGGTAGGTTTATGTTAGGGAGTTCATATACTTACAGAGTACTCCTCGTTGCTGAAATACATTAGTGAAAGGGGATCAAGACTATGTTATACCAATGTGAGTGTTTTAGGGACCTAACTAGGCTATGGCCAAGTCCCAGGGTCTTTGGGTCGTAAACCAATACGACATGACCCTAGGAAAAGGTGGAGACTATAAAAGGTTAGGAAGGGTTTGAAGGTAGTGATTGGGTTGGGTTACTCAGTCGAACAGCGCTGACGTAGCAGCCACGACACTAGCATTGTCTCACAAGTTAAACTTAGGTTGGACACTTAAATGTTTGATACTGGGTCTAGTCTATGTACAAAGGCTAAACAAGGGTTCTAGAAGTTGGAACAAGGGTTTCCTATGATTCCAGAAGTGTGGGGCTTTATCCTTACCTTTTGATTATCAAAAAGGGTGAAATTGGAATTTCTTAGTCAGTATGTCTGATCTTCATGTGTACGCCTAATCTTTAACAGTGATGTGATTTCAAGCATACTATCCCAAATGGATCCCACTCGATGGTTTCAATAAAATCAAGAGTCTGGAAGTCTTTTCTTGAGGGTTTCTAAAGGTCTATGGGTCTTTTCATACCATGAGGCACATAGAGACAGAAAGATAGGGTTTTCAAGTTAGTATGCCTGATCTCAGGGGGGATGCTTGAACTTCCTGTATGCTCGATATTTAATAGTATTAAAATTCAGGCATACACTGGACAACTTGCACTCAAACAAACATATCTCTCTTTATAGAACTCGGAATAAATTGTGGTTGGTTTCTTTAGAAAGTTGACAGAGAGATATTTCTAAAAAGGTATAATGAGCAGGGGTTATGTATTATTCATACACATGAACTATGCAGTACATCTGAACTCAGTGTGTACACCTAAATTTTAACTGGATTAAAATTCAAGTGTACTGTGGGCAATCTCCACTCAAATGGGCATACCTCTTTCCACAAAACCCAGAATTAAATGTGGTTGGTCTCTTTGAAAAGTTGAGAGGGAGATCTTTCCAATAAGGTATAATAAGCAGGGGTTATGTACTATTCATATGCCTAAAGTAAGTAGTACATTGAAACTCAGTGTGTATGCTTTAATTAAAGTTCAGGCGTATGTTGCACAGTCCGCACTCAAACGAACATATCTCTCTCCACAAAACTCGAAATCGAGCGTATTTGATCTCTTTGGGAAGCTAAGAGAGAGATATTTCCAAAAAGTTAATAACCCAGGGTAATGTACACCTGAAATTAGGATATACGCCTAAAATTTAATTGAATTAAAATTCAGGTGTACTGGTTCTGGGTTAGAAACCAACACCTTATTTTTCAAGGTATTAGGGTATCAAAAAGGGTTCAATGGACCCGAAATTATGCAGAGAGTTAGGTTTATACCTCAATGAACTCTCTGCAAATTTTCAACCCCATTGGATGGGTGTAGACCATTTATGAATTTTTAAAGTTTGTAGATCATGGGAAATTTTACATAGTCATGTGCAATATCAATGGGTTGTGGGACCCATTCTAGGGGATATACCCATGGGGTTAAGCCCAAATTTTACAGAGAACATTTAAACAACATAAGGAAGCTACTATGCAAAAATTAGAACAAACCAACAACTACTTGAGGAGATATTTAGCAAACAAGCATGACGACTAAATTTAACACAGAACAGAGACAACAGAAATTTAATTTGGAAGAAATTATGGTAAAATACCCTAAACTTAATAAAATGAACTACAAAAAATATATTATCTTTATAAATTAGTTAGCTAATACATAGAATAGAAATCACTCAAGAATAGATTTTATAGACATAAATAAAATTCGTGGACCTTACACTATCTAGACAGTGTGTAAACACACTTGTACAGTGAGAAAGTGGGGTCCACGTCGGGGGTCTAATGAAGTCATATGAATCTAAAATTTGGTTGGTATGTAATTCACTATGTCAGTGACTTCAAGTTAAAATTTGAGCTCCAAAATCAAAGTATGGAGGGACTTATGGTCACTACACCCTAGGTTGTTCAAAAAATAAAGTTGAAAAGGGGAGGCAGGCTTGTCTCCCCTATGTCCCACCATGGGGGTTACTTGTCTGAGATCAAGGATGGGTCCCTTATAGCATAGAGGGTCTAAACATGAAGGAAAATGGGGGGGGTACCAACTTGGCTTGAGCTTTTCTTCCATTTCTTTCTCTTTCTCTTTCTTTCTCTCTTTCTCTCATTCTTTTCTTTTCTCTCTTTCTTTCTTGGGGATTTTTTCCTCAGAATTCTCTCCCTACCCCTTGGAATAATTGGGGCTGGGGGGTATTTATAGGTGGGGATCAAGGCATGGGGGGCCATGGGGGATGACACAGGTGCCTATGTCATTGGGAGAATGGGTAAAGGTGAGGGATGGTGAGGTGGTGAAAGGAAGGTTCAAGAAGGGAGGGGAGGTGACCGAGGGGACAGCTATGTGGTTCTCAAGAGGAGGTGGGGGTGAGCGGAAGGGGGTGAATGAGGTGGTGGATAAGATCGTGGGGGCACGGGAAATGGGTGGTGGAAGAAAAGAGGTGGAAAAGGAGGTGGGGCCCCATGGGAACAAATGGATGAGGTGAGGAGGTGGGAGAGGAGTGTAGGTGTTAGGGTAGTGGTCCCTAAGGTCTATTCTCTTCATTTGGAATATTCTAAACGAGGGGTTTGGGATTAAAAGTTCTTTTAGGGGCATTTTAGGAAAAATGAGATTTTTTGAAAAAAGGTAATGATTGTTTTTTCTAGATTATTCCCTTTATTGTATAGGTTTACTTTTTAGGTTTTATAACTCTGAATATTTCAAGATTTATGAGTTTTTTGCATCTCCCTGATATTATGGTCGCAACACAACTGTCGGAATTGGATTTAGAGTAAGGTAAGTGGGTCAAAATTGACTCCGAATGGCCTCAGAATGATTCGCACCTATGAAGGAAGGGAAAAATGATAAATTGTGTTTTGAAATCTTGATACAAAAGATAGCCTTCAAATTTTGTGAGACATAGGCTATGATTGTTCGTGAATCTGATATACAAGTCAAAAGCTCTGTCTAAAACCCTGAATTGTCTCAGACCAAATTTCCTATGGGCTTGAGATAGATTTTTCTTGGACTTTCAGTGGAAATAATGGGGATCATGATATTTTGGGTCTTGGAACTATGAGTGCACAAGACTTGACAGGTAGACAATCTAATTTCCGGTGAACTTCCAAGAGGTACTTGAAGGAAGGTTACTTGACCAAAAGATACACCCTGGATTTGTGAAGAACTGGGCCATTAAACTATGCTTGGCCTGTGGATGGACTTATCTATCACGGCATTTGTCAAAGATATCAAAAAATATGAGAAAATGAGCCTAACCTCAAGGGATTTAGATTCCCAAAGAGTTCTCAGAGGTTTACCGAGTGTCCAAGGCTGATAGAAGTGGTTTTGCTATAATTTAAGGGAGAGTGGGGTGATTTGGGCATATTGGGTCTCTTGGGTGCCCTATTGTGAATTTTCTAGAGAGATCTTAGGCCTGCTAAGATGGGGCCATTAACTAGCTGAGTTTCTAATCTATGGTGGGCTTTCGGGGGTTTATCGATGGTCTAATTTTGAGAGAAATAGTGAATTTTGGAGATATGGGGGGTAAAATGGTAATTTCCTTAAAATTTTATGCTTCAATGTGGGAAGACTTATGAAAACCGGAGAGTCTTGGAGAAAATGGGTTAAATAGCCTGAAGTTGGGATTTTTAAAGGTGCAAGGGTAAAATGATAATTTGCCAACCTTTTGATGCTTCAACGTGGGAAGGCTTATAAAGGTTGGAAAATTCAAGATGGCTTCACTGTGGAAAGATTTTTTAAGAGGTCTGGAGAAAATGAGTTTAATAAACTATAGTTGAGATTTTTAAGAGTGTAGGGGTAAAATGATAATTTGTCAACCTTTTGTTGCTTCAATGTGGAAAATCTCATAAAGGTTAACTAATTCAAGATGGCTTTACTGTGGGAGGATCTATAAGGGTTGAGGAGTCCTGGAGAAAATAGGTCAAATAGCTTAAAATTGAAAATTTTAATGGTATAAGGGTAAAATGGTAATTTGCCAACATTTTGGTGCTTCAATGTGGAAAAGCATATTAAGGTTGAAAAATTCAAGATAAAATGGAGTTGACGGATGAAAATTTGGACCCTCGAAGTCCTAGTGTGTCTTTTTTGAGGGAATTAAGGTTTATCCTGGTTGATATTTTGATAGAGTTTGGACATCATTATTGGGCTTGCAACCAAAGTATCCATTGAGAATGTCTGCCTATCTAAAGCTCAGGGGTATCTAGACTTTGACTCTATTCCATACTATAATGAACCCATCTAATTCCATTAATTAGCCTGAGTCAAAATTTGGGTGTTAACAACCTATCTATCCCAAGTAGGGTGGATAACGAGGTTGGGTCCAAGTCCATCTGTACACCATAGAACACTATGTGGAAAGTGAGTGTGTCGAGGTTGAAGTTATGGATGTTGGACCAAAAAATATGCACGGCTTCTTGTTGGACCACGCCCTTGATGGTCATCAAGGCTTCCCATCCGCCTGTGACTAACTCATACCCAGTAAGTAAGTCAAAAAGAGTTAGTGTCGATGTGGTGCTCTATTGCAATCGGCCTTTTGGAAAGTAATGTGTATAGTCACAAGGCACGATGCATCAAGAAATGCTTCAAAATTGATTAGAGGCAAGTGTTTCTACTTCTGAACCAACAACTTTGAAGAGGTTGTCGTTCCTTTCCCTTTGACATCCTTTCTCTTTGGTGAAGCCATTGAGAAGATTTTGCAAGGATTTGGAGGTGAAGACACAAGGGAAAGCAATGGATGGATGTGAGCAATAAGAAAATGAGATAAGGAATGAAAGATTTTGGATTTTGTAGCAACTGACGATTCGTATCCTGCTAGAACTGTCGTATTGGATCGATCTGGCAAGGCTGGATTAATTGAGTCATGCAGAAAATACATAGTTTGGATATAAATGATCAAATTTTTGTGCATGGAGCCCTCTAGCCCCAATATATCTCAATATTCAAATCTCACACATCCAAATTTCACTTCCCAAATGCATGAACATTTTTTAATCAAGAGGCTTTGTGAAAATATCAATCAATTAATTCTCTGTTTCAACAAACACAAGGGTAATCACTCCTTCCACTAAGTCTTAAATGAAGTGATGCCTAATATCTATATGTTTGGTTCGAGAATGTTGAACAGGGTTCTTGGAAATTTGGATTACACTTTTATTATACATGAACAATTCCATGACAGATTGCTCAAGAGCATAGTTTTCATCATTTGTTTTATCCACATAAGCAATGTATTAGGCCTCAGCAGTTGAAAAGGAAATTGAGTTATGTTTCTTGCTATTTCATGATACAAGGAAATTCCCCACATAAAAGCATCATCCACTTGTGTTTTTCTTGTCATCTACATTTTCGGCCTAATCCACATATGAGTAATCGGCTATGACACTATTGGTATCAAAGGGATACCAAAGTGCATAGTTTATAGTCCTCTAAATATATCTAACGTTTCTCTTTATGGCTTTGAGATAGGACTCTTTTGGAGAAGTATGGTGTTTAGCACACACACCAACACTGAATGATATGTCAGGTCTACAGGTAGTGAGGTAGAGGAGACTACCTATCATGCTCTTGTACATCTTAGTGTAAACTATCGAATCTTTGAAATCTATTGACAAGAAACATAAACGAATGAATAACACATTTGATTAAGTCATGTAAATGAACCATGTGATATGATTTATCTGGAACCTAATGATAAGTGAACTTATTATCAAATGAAGTATAAAAATGAACATGAAAAGTACTATTGACTAACTATGAAAATAAATGATGCTATATTTATCATTATTTGTGGCATGTACTCTTTTATTGTCCATAACATTGACTATGATGTATGATTTATTTGATTATATCTACGGATTGAAATGTCATTACTTCTTATAGTTGAACTTCATATTGTTATCCATGTTCATGTCACATAAGAGAAAACTATGTGTAATCCTTGTCTTTACCACTTGGACTTGATTTGCATTTGTACGTGTTGAGCCTGTCAAGCTCACCCCAATTGACACAGGTTTGGATGAAATTGTAGAGTGATCGGGTCGTTGTTGGGTGATAACAGATCCGATTAGAGAGATATTTCTATATTACATTTTCTATTTGAGACTTTACTTGGGAAATGTAATAATTTCACATTTTATGAATTGAATGTAATAGGATTTGAGACCATTATTGTATACTTGTGGATATTATGTGATTGTGGGCACTCCGTTTATCATGCTCATAATCACCTTACATTGAGTAGTTGGTTAGATTTACATTTCCGATGCACTCTGTTATTTTGAATGAAATGTTTATGGATATTGAATCTGAGTGATTAATGCTTGCCCTAAAGGTAAAAGACTTTGAATCACGCGTTATGAATTAGATGATGGACTATGTCTTGGTAAGACATGAGCTAGTGTTAATGGTGTACGCTTTCGCATGTTATTGATCAAATTATAATATAAGACTGTGATAAAAATAAATGGATGTTTATGGTTTTATAGTAAAATTAAAGTAGCGACCTGAGTTACCTATAAGGGGGTGACTCGGAGGCGTTACAATCCTTACCCATTGTTAGCATTTTTTCATGGGTAAGCATAGAAATTGATTTTCTCTTATCTTCCTCAAGCTCTTTATTTTGCTTGAGATAATCTAGAGATTTCCTAGTCAATTGAACATAAGTTAAATTTAAGCCTTTGTTTATTGCATTTAAGGTATTAACTTGGCCTTCAAAATCAAGTATGTCTTCATATGCTTATCCATTTTTGGTTTCTATAGTTTTGATCTTTTCTTATAATTCAAGTATTCTAGAATTACTTGGATCAACCTTTCTTTGATTTTCTAGTTCTAGAACATTCTTAGCTAGGATCTCTTTTTCTTTAATTAGTTTTCTCTTTTCAAATTTTCAATTTTATTTTTCCACTATAAGTATTAATCCTAAATCTCTAAGTTTCAAGTCCAAAGTGTTTTCTTTGTGTTTTAGGACTTGATTTTCTTCTTCTAAAGAAGAAGCTATAGAGCTAGACTCCTATTGATTGATTATTTCTTTAAGTTTGAGGTTTTCTTCTAGAAGATTGGAGTTAGTCTCGAGACACTCCACATCTCTAATGTGATCATCACTCTTCTTGCTTAGTTTGATAGATAGTTCCTTGTTTTCATTCCTAAGTTGAGTGACAAGTTTTTCCAATGAAGTGCTTTGTTCAAAGATCTTGTCAAAAGCTATTTGAAAATCACTTTCATCATTTTCACTTTCATCTCCACTTTCACTACTTGATTCATCATTGGATTCATTAGTGAAAGTTATAAATGCAACCACACTTTGTGAAGATTCCTCTTCATTGTTAGATGATTCTTCTTCTGAATCATCGGTGTTGTCATCCCATATAGCAACCATTGCCTTCTTATGTTTACTTTTGGATCTAGATTTTTTATTGGTACAATTAGAGGCAAAGTGACATCGTCCTTTACATTCATAGCAAATGACTTCATCTTTGGATGATTTCTTTCTCCTTGATGAATCCTTAGACTTCCTAGATGGAAATTTTATTCTATAATTTCCTAAAGCCCTTTATGATAAAGGCTACTTCATCTTTGAAATTTTCTTTCGGGGTTAGTAGCTCTTCTACCTTAAGAGCAATACCCTTCTTCTTGACATTTGGTTTAAGTGTCATTTCGAATGTTTGGAGTGACCCTACTAGTTCTTCCACTATCAAGGTATCTATGTCTTTCTTTCGTTAATAACAGTTACTTTGGGTCTAAACCTTTTCAGAGTTGATATAAGGATTTTCCTTATTACCACATTCGATTTTCGTGGATCTCCAAGTCCTACTTTGGAGTTCACAAGGTCTTGAAGCTTAGTATAGAAGTCCATAAATTGTTCATCTTCTTCCATTCTAATTTTTTTAAACTTAGTGGTAAGTATTTGAAGTTTTGACTTATTGACCGCATTAGTTCTTTCATGGGTTACTTTTAGTAAGTCTTATGCTTTTTTAGCCGAAGTGAGTGAGCAAATACACCTAAACTCACTTTAGCTAATGGCACAAAAGATGACATTTAATGCCTTGTAATTCGCGGTGTGTGCCTTCTTTTGGGTTTCATCCCAATCTTTTTCCGGTGTTGTCAATCTTTTCCAACCTTGTTGGATTGACATCCACACAGATAGGTCCATAGCTTAAAGAAATGTTCTTATCAGTATTTTCCAATATGGATGTTACTCCCATCAAAGAATGGAGTTTTGTGGTTTAGTAAGCTTCTTTTGGGTTAGCCATTTTGACTTTAACTCTAGAAAATGGATCTTTCCATTCCGGTTATCAGATCGTATAGGAGCACCCTATGCTTTGATACCAATTGAAATTTTGGTTTGTATCCTAGAGGGGGATGAATAGGATTTATAAAAATTCTTTTGATTACCCCTAGTTAAATTTTTAACTAAATAGTGTTCAATTATAACTTAAAAATTAATGCACTTAACTTGTTAAATTAATTTCTTTTAGTTACAAGTGTTATGAGATGGCAAGATGCAAGAATGTTATTTAGAAAGATGTGGTTAATTGCAATAATGAAAGAACATGTAATGAATACTATGTATGCTAATATATATTGAGAGAAGAGACAATATCACACACAAGCAAAACACACACAACACAATATTTTTATAGTGGTTCAGCACTCGAGCCTACATTCACTCTCAAAGCTCACTACCTAGCTACTAAATTTTATTTAAATTGAAGTTCAATTACAATCAAGGTTAAAATTCAAAACCTACTACTTGCATAAGTAAGCTCTACACTTGGTGTCTTTGGCAAGTGCTAAGCCTACTCCCGATGTCTCTGGCAAGTGCTAAGCCTACTCCCGGTGTCTCCGGTGAGAGTAGTCTATACCTTTGGTGTCTCCCGCAGAGGTGCTATGATCTACATTACCGATGTTTTCTGCAGTAGTGCTAAGGTCTTAAAATTAAAATGGGTTCAATATAAATTACCTCACAAGATTTATATATTGCGTGTTGCTCTTTGAAGGTGGTTGCTCCTTGTTGAGCTAGTAAGCTTTAGCTTTCCACAAAGCTCCCAAGAGTTGCCTCCTTGCTTCTTGGAGCTTCACACAAAGGTTTACTTAGGAGGAAACATTTTCCTTGCTTCCCTCTTTTGTTATTCATATAAAGAGTGCTAGAGAAGCATTTTAATGGCTCTTTAATCTTCAATGGATGCTCATAAATGTGAGCCTTTGGTTATTGGGAGGAATGAATGCCTTAGCCTTTGTTACTCTCTCAATTTTTTTCTTTTTTATATGATTAGTGTGTTAGATAAAACCATTGGGGATCTCTTATATTTATAGAGGACGAACATAGTCATGCACCATTGATTTGACATCTTTCCCAACGGTCAAAAACTTCTAGGCATTGGATTTCCTTTTTTTTTTTAAATCGCGCGATGTCGGATCGATCCGACTATAGCAGATTGATTAGGTGTCTCAGTCATAAACACTCGAGGCTTGCCAGATTGATTTGCAAGCCCTATCGGATCGATCCAATGACCATTCAAATTGATCCAGTAAGTAGTGGATTGATCCGCTAAGTGCGGATTTATCCAACCCCATCCAAATCGATTTGATTCCCCTGTTTTTCTGTCATTTTGCCTTAAATTACTTTCCAACTTCTATGGAACTTATGCTTAAGGCATGAGAATGGTCCATTGACCCTTGCAAAGGTCTTTAGGTCTCTTTAACCTATGTTTAGCATTATGCTTACCCTTATATACTTTTCTTGAGCTTGATGAGGTTTGAATCTTTAAGACTTGGACCTTGGCAATATGGGGAAGGATCCATTCTTGGCTTCAAGTGTTTGGAACTTGTCTTCTTTCTTGGGACCTTAGGACCCTTGGCGATTACAAACATGACTAACATATGCAATATGCTCAAGTCATGCCTAATCTACCACTCCATGTATTTTACATTGGAATTAACAATAAACATTAACAATCTCCTCCTTTGGTAATTACATGACAAAATACAAAGAAATACATGGATGGAGTACAATAAATGAATGTACCACTCCATGTATTTTACACTTAATGAAATTGACAATATACATTAACACAAATAAATGTAGAAATCCCAGCCCTGACTAAAAAGGAGATCCTTGATTGATTACAGGTGTGTCTGATCATAAATCCCCTTATCGATCATGACTTGATCGATCAGGCACATAGATCACACCATTTGGGAGTTTTTGGTTTTGATGAAGAAATTTCACTCTACAAGATTTGTGACTAATCATGGGATCCCTAAATGATTATAGGTGTGATTGATTAGGAGATCCCTAACCAATCACGAGCGTGATTGATCACAAATATCGTGATCGGTCATGACTTAGTTTTCAAGAAAGATTGTGAACATGTATAGAATGACGTGTTGTGATCTCATTCAACCTCCACATGAGTGGGATCTCATCTTAGACAAATCCTAATCCCTTTTATACTTAATTCGGGTCCTTTAGACCACTTAGAACATAAAGAGAATGGGCAAAAGAGAAGTTAGAGGATTGGGAGAATAGAGAGAAGATTCATCTTCTCCAAGTGTTGATAAGTTGTTAGAACTTGCATCTAGCCTAAGATAGTTGTAATTTACAGTTTTCCACATTAGTTTATTGTTTTTAACCATTGAATGATTTGTTTGCTCATAGAATGAGGAATGATTGACAAAGGCAAAGGAGTCTTAGGATATGATTTCTTAGAGCATTAAAGGTTTAAGCTATTGGTGAGTGAATACTTAGTTTATGCTCACTTTTTTTTCCTAGATTCTTAGATTTGTGGAGAATAAACTTTGTTTTGGTGAATTCATCTATATTGTTCTTGAGAATGTTGATTTCCTTGAGTTAGGTCTAGTTTCCTTTGATTGAGCATGTTAAGAAGGATTTCTTACATTGTTTTTATGATTTCTTGGATTATGGATCTGTTTACATGGTGTTGGTATTTTTGTGGAGTGAGTTTGATAATCTCTACTCTATTTTAAAAGGTTTGGGAGTTAGATTCATATGATTGAATGATTTAGAAGGTTCTATGGGTGTATCTTGGTTTACCCTTTTAATTTCCCTTGAAATCTATAATTTTTTGCATTCTACCTATTTGATAAATTGTCATATGATTAGTTCCCCGTGATTTGCATATCTTTTGAATGCATTTAGACCCTCTACATGATTTTATTACTCACTTTGATGGATTTCCTTTATCTTATACTAATCCATTTTTACTTGTGTTAATCCTATTGTTTTCCATGTTAGAATCTTATAACTTTGATGCATTACATTGGGTCTTGCATCATTTGGGGGCTTTTGGTGGAATGAACATGTTGTCTTTAGCATGGTTTACTTCAATATTTTCAAATGGCATTTCACTTAGATTTCTACATGAGTTTTGGAGCTTTTGGACTATTTGGTTTTATCTTCGATGGTATTTAGCATGAAGCAACTTCATTTTTATAATCATCTTATGTCTTTGGATTGGTACATTCGTATATATTTGCATATCGGTATTTGGCCTCTTTACATGTGATCTATCTTTTTGGTTTTGGAAATATTTATGAATTTACACATGTGGATATTTTATACATGACATACTTATGTAGTAGTTACATTACTTTAAATAAACACAGTTTTGAACATATTGGTTGAGAATATTTGAATTTAATATGATAACTCGATGAGGGTTGGACCTTATGATCTCAAGTACCCAATCGTTGGGTCACACTAATAGGCGAATGGGCTATACACTTGGTCAGTAATTTCAAATACCCTACTATCAGGTCACATTAATAGGAAAATGGGTTATATACTTGCCCAATGATTTCAAATACCATGCTGCCAAGTTATATCAATAGGTGAAAGGGCTATATATTTGCTCAGTGATTTCAGGTACCTTGTCGTTGGGTCACATCAATAGGTGAAGAAGGTATATACTTGCTTAGCGACTTTGGATACCCTACCACCGGGTCACATCAATAGTTGAAGGAGCACTAGTTGCTTAGTGAAACTTCATGTACCCAATCACAAGTCACATCAATAGGTGAAAATGGCTCCAGTGGCCCAACACATAGTTTGGTTTTATCGAAGACCTTACGTGGGTTATATGTTTTACTTTATCGGAGAGCCTACATGGGTTATTTGTTTTGGATTTGTCAAAAACCCTTCATGGTATATTCTTATTTATGATTTGATTTAGTTGGAGACCCAATATAGGTTCATTTGTGTTTGGTTTTGGTATTTAACAAAGACCCTTATGGGTTAGCATATGGAATGCAGCATGTAGTATATGACATATAGCATGTAACATATACATGGTTCGGTATTAGTTTATTTTGGTAACTCACGTGATCATTTTGTAGCATGATTATACATTGAATTGTAGTAAAGATACATGTTTGGTATATTCGGTGCATTTGCATAGATTCTTTAATTCCTTACTCTATCTTGATTCATCCTATTTATTATTATGATTATCTTTGGCATCTTTTGTGTTGTATAAATGGCATACCCTCCCACTAAGCTTGTTAAGTTTACCCCAATTGATACCCTCTTTCATATGAGGAGTATATGACAGGCATTGTTCATTGTTGCTTAGGACGGGGGTGAGTACGATGTGTTAGACGATCTAGCCCAGATTTACCTTTCCAGTCTTTAGTTTATAGTTTGGTTGTATTTCATTTTAATGTTTTGGATGGCCCCGTTTGGGCGAGGATGCATATACTTTGACTATGAGCATGTTGAGGCCCCTTTACTTTGGATCTTTAGAGACATTTATATATGATGTTTATATATTTTCATTGTAGTTGCTTTAGCATATCGTTATTATTATTCTATTGCGATGTGTTTATTTAAATGAACTTAAATGGATAAAAGAATAAATGATCAATTTATTTGGCATGAAAAATGAAGCAATAGGATTAAAGGGTGTCATACCTTGAACACGGGATCTCTTAGCTATGATATATGGGTCTGGGGTGTGTTACCTAGTGTCACGGATTTGGATTCGGGCCCACTCCACATCCCACATAAATTGGGTTATGACACCGCACCCCTTGGGCTTCGATGGCTCTGTGCACTTTAGGGTTTTTTAACCATAACTTACTTTCCTGAGCTCTGATTGAGTCAACTTTTTTTTTGTGTTGGAAATATGACTCAATTTTCTATAACTTTTATTTCTAGATCCATGTCCAAAGCCGATCATCTAGGGGTCCTAACTAGGTACAAAGTCATGTAAAAAAAATGGCACATGGAGCCTCCTAGAATTGCATCAATTCAGCCATTTTCATGTTCTTTATTGGTATATTTATTAAGATGAATTTAATTTACATTGGTTACTTAAACTAAAACATTCATACCCAAATTCTAGCATCCATCATGTATATTTTCCATTCAAATACACACAATCATACAATGAAGTGCACATCATATTTCATCATTTCCATGCATCTCTTAGAGGAGAAATTTATGAATTCAACCAAAACCTCTTCTGGCCAAAGGTTTTGGATGAATCCCTAGATTGAGTCCTTCAGATTAGCACTTCAACATGATAAGATTACATGAATTGACATGAAGATTACAAGATGTAAAAAATTAAAGCAAGATTACAAGGAAATCAACATATATGTAAGCAAATGATATAAGAATTGAACATCCACACCTATGAACATTATCTCTCTCTTTTTTTTTCTTTTTCAAAACTTAAAATCAATAAAAAAAAATTGAATCACACCAACCTAGCATGAATTCTAAAGCAAACATGGAGGAAAACAAATCAAATCAAACAAATATGTAAATCATGCATGCACTAGCCTATAGAGAAAATGTAAAGATTAATCACCTTTATTCTACATAACCTAATCATGGTTCTATGGAATGTAAATTAGGGAAGAGATACTTATAATGGGGGAAATTGTAATCTCCTCTTTCTCATTGCTCCAATCATTGCTCATATCTCCTTTCTATTAGTCCATATGTACTATTTGTCAATCTCATGGTCAAAACATGTATGTAAGGTCTATAAGTCTTATATGAGTCATCATGTGTTCCAAAGAGTCTTCTCTAAATGAAGAAGACAAGTGGACCAAAGACTGGAAGACACTTCGGGATAGTCTCAAGACCTCCAAGGCATTTAAAGTATTGTATGTATGCATCATGGCGAAGAGAGACATGTGAGTTGGCCCAAAATATGCCTAGCCATGTGTAGGAAGAGAAATCCTTGAACTTAGGAAGAATGGCCTCTTGCAGGGAGCAAAGGGTGCCAAGTTCATGTACTAAACTAGACTTCCTAACCAATCACAGTGCTTAGTCACTCAGTTTGAGAAAACTCCCGAGAGTTATGACTCATGGGCTTGACTGATCATAACACAAATTACAGTTGTGACCGATCACAAATCTTGTGATCGATCATGGGTGAAAAATGGTCTCAGACTCCATTTTTCCGAGAGCTATGACTCATGGCCTAGACCGATCAAGACTGACTGTGACCGGTCATGCTTAAATTTCACTAAAAAAATATATCAAGCACGTGCAATTCAAATCCGATGGATCTGGTCTTTTGGTCGTTGGGAAAGATTCTGATCTAAGGTTTCTTGCTACCCAATGGTCTCTATATGGCCAAATGAACTCTCTTTTGTTCAGATACTTCAACCATTCAAGAGAGAGTACATTTTGGCATTTGAAAGAGCTCCCACATTCAAAAAAATCCTAAAACCCTCTTGTGGTTAAGCTTCAAGTGTAGAATCACTTTAAAAAATTACTCATTTACCCTTATTGTATTTTTCACTACAAATCTTTGAGAGGACGAGCTTGTGGGGTTTTATCTCAATAAGAAACCTTTGCTCGTGAAGGTTTAAGAAGCAAAAGAGCCAAAGCTTGAAGCATTGTGGGCCAAATAGTCACATTAGCTCATCAAGGAGCACTCCCACTTTGTAAGAATAACAACATCAACATTTGAGAGGTAACATTTGCATTCATTACATTCATATTCATACTTGCGTTTGTTTTCTTCTGCCAAAGCCACTGGAAGTAACACTGCATTTGCCAAAGACATCGGGTGTCTGGGTGAGTTTGCATGTCCAAGTAGTTTAGAGGTTTTAGTGTCAATTTTAACCTTGATTGTAGTTCGTCAATATTAATAAAATTACGTAAGCTTAGTGGTGAGCTTTTTTGAGAGTAGATGTAGGCCATCATGCCACACCACTATATATCTCATCTTATGCGTTTGCTTGTATGTGATTGTGTTACTTTTACATTTGGCTATGTCATTTATTAGCACTTAAGCCAACTTTCACAATCACCCATCTTGTTGCAATTGAATTAAATAGAACACGATCATAACTACAACTCACATTATTCACTCTTTCAAACACACAAACGCAAAATGGGTGAATCTTGAGTTAAACTTAATAAGATATGTTACAAAACTCACAGAGAACTTAGAAATCCTATTCACCCCCCTCTAGGATAAACCGGCATAGAATTACACTTTCAATTTTGGTTTTCTTCTTCTTCAATTCTCCTTGGATTGAATATTTATCTTCTAACTTTAATAAATAAAACTTCAAAGTTAGAAGAGCTTTCTTCAAGCTTACCAATGATTCCTTCAAATAAGGTAGAATATTTCCTAAAAATAGTTGAAAATCCTCCTAATTTGGTTTTTTCTCTCCAAGGGAATCTTTATTTCCTTCATTGAGAGCCTCATTTTCCAAATCTTTCTTCATTTTTCCAAATGTCCCCTTTTTGTTGCTCCTCACATCATCCTTAAATAGATGAGGTAAGGTTTGGGGGTATATTTGGTCATTTGAAATTTTTGTGTCATAGTTGTAAGGGAGCTTCTAATAACACCCCCAATTTTTCTCTTCACACCCTTTCCCACGTTTTCCCCTTTACATCCTCATTGCCTAAAATACCCTTCTTATTTTCTCAACACACCCCCACTCACCCCCCTTCTTCCTCTCCGGCGACGGCGGTTGCAACGGCAACGGTGGCCTCCCTTCTCCACACCCACCCCCCTCTCTCTCTCTCTCTCTCTCTCTCTCTCTCTTTCTCTCTCTCCCTTTCTTTTTTCTTGGAGGTCCGAACAGAGGCTCTCTATATGGCCTTATAGGTTCAAACAGAAAGCCTTTGTTCGGACCTCCAAGTTTGAACAGGGTGTTCCAAAAGAAAAATGAAAAAAGAAAAAAAATGTCGTTTTTGTTGTCGTCGAGGTGGTTATCGCCATCGCCGCAGCCACCACTATCACCGCCGCCACCGGGGTTGCTGGAGTGGTGTGACTCTTGTTGGAAGGGGGTGAGATGTGGAGAGAGGGTGATTTCAACTATGGGTGTATGTTGGAATTTTGAACATTTTTAAAACTGGGGATTTTGGGGGTGCTATTAGAAGCTTCCTAGTTGTAAATAAGTGGTGGGATTTACTTGGGGAATTAAAATTTAGAATCAAGGGTATTTAACGGAAACTAATGGAAAGAATATGCTATAATATCTTTCATGATATGGGTTATTTAGATCTTACTTAAAATCATCCACAATAATTGTGTTTTTTTGTATAAAAAATTCATTATTTTCAAGTGCATGTTTGGATAAATATTGTTTTCTATAGACGAATACATTTTTCTTAAAACTAGTTATTGGCTCAGAATTTTTAACAAACTTGGTATGATCAACCACATCACTGACTGGAGTCCCCTCAGTGGACCCTATATTCTATTTCGACTCTTCTAAACCCCAAGAAACTAAGGTTTAAGCTAGGTACATATATGGTCCTTAGCAGACAAATCATGGTGTTGATTGGGGGTATGTGTGCGACTATCGCAGGACCATCTCACTCACAGGAGAGGATCCTAACTCATCCATATATGGCCCAGACACTTACATACATTAAAGGAAAGATTACCGTTCTTGAACATTAAAATTAGTACAGTTCATTGATCAATCGCATATCTAAATATGTTTTTCCATGATCACCATATGAATCTTTGAGATTTAATCACAAAGGAAGTTTAGAATTACCTCGATTAATTAACCAGACACAAGAATCCAATCAGACCCGATATCCAAAGTACCCATACCTGCTCTAGAATTCTTTGCGCTTATCCCAATTCCAGAAAAGTTACAGGACTACATTTGAACATGGGTACCTATAGAT
>JAOXJP010260621.1:0-21059 GCA_025762735.1 Platanus orientalis | reverse complement strand
CTTTTAAGGGTTTTGGTTTGGATTACAAGCTTTTATGAAAAAAAATTCATCTCATTTCAATAATACTTTCTTAAGTGCCAAATCTTTTATCATTTGGAGATCTAAGTGAGCAACTTGGCCTTTAGTTATAAAAGAATTAGTGACCTGCCTACATTCAACTCTAGCTACCAAAAGAGAGCCTTTTGTCCTTGATTGACACACCAACACCTCCTTTTGAAGAGAGATTGACCTATCAAAATTAATCTTGAATCATCATTCTGTGATGGCAACTAGCCTATATCTTCTCTATTTTTTTTGCATTTCTTTTCTAAGCTAGTTCCTTGAAAGGATTTTCTACCATTGAAATTTCTTGGGCCAATTTATTAACAAGATATTATTATTACCACAATTAAAGTCTCACTTTTAAAGACAATAACATTATGATTATTTCATATAAACCAATACATTATAGTGATCTCAATTAAATTAAGTTTTGATTTCTTTTTTGTTGTCAAGTTTATCTCAAACTAGAATTTTAACCATTCTGAAAACGAAATGGAGAAAATTGAACTTTTCTTTTTATTGCTGGAGAGACAAACCACTCTTTGAAGACCTTAAGGCAAGTGACTAAATAATGAAAGGTTGATACAAGGGTTAAGTAGCAAATTTTTCATGGGATGCTACTTTTTCTAGTGTGTAGGCCTGTGATAGTATACATACATCATCCACTAGTCATCACAACCTTTATTCACTCATCATCACGGTTCATCATTTAGGAATTATGCATGACAATACACATGTTTCTATTTATATGTGACATTTTTCTAATAACTATGCATGATAGTATGCATGATTTTACTCATACATGACATTCCTCTACAATAAGTGCAAAGTGATATATATGAATATACAATGACATGGTAAATATTTCCCAAACATATCATGATAAAGATAATTAGTATAATCCTGACAAGCCTTTTTCTAAACTGTTTACATGCATAGTTTACACATTACCAACAAGAATAAGCATATGTAAACTACTTCGAGGTAAACATGCATCATCCCTATGTATTTAGTAGCTATAAAAAGACATTTGACATAGTGAGATATATATAGATCAACTTATATTCTTACAAGTTTATTTTTACCTTAGCATTTATTGTTTACATTATAGCTTTCATAAACTCTTACCATTTGTCTTATTTAAGATAGTTCATTTTATCTTATTTGTCATTATCCTTAGCATTTTTATTCCTTAGGTTTCTTCACTACTTATCACTTTATCAAATTTTACTCATCACTTCAAATAACTTTCATTGTTCTTCTTTTAGTATTCACTTATCATTTTTAATGCTACATCTTTTGTTTTCCATATGTATCTTATAGATTCTGATCTTTTTTTTAAAGAGTATGATATTTTATTCTTTTTTTACTCATATTAAGGACTTCATTTTCATTAGTAACTTAAGTACTTTCATTTCTTTCCATGGAACTTCTTTTTTTTACATAACTTATGAATATCTTTTTACTTGTGAAACTTATATATTTTAATTTCTTTGTTTTAATGCTTTTCATTATTTACATGATTTATAATTTCACTTTACTTTAGAAGCCTATATGATTCCTTTAATTTTTTTTATCATTATTCCAATCTTTTTACATATTTTATGCACTTCTCTTTCCTTATGAGACTTAGGTGTTCCTATTTATTTCTTTCACTCTTTCTTTCTTATATGGCTTATAAATTTTACCTCACTTTTGAAGCTTATAAGCTTCCATTTCTTGTCTTAATACTTTTACTCCCTTATGGACTTCTTTCTTCTCATCATAGTTTTTTTTTCTTATCAACGTTGAAACCTTTTAATTCACTTATACTTTGGTATATTGAATTGTAACCCTAATAGCAAGGGCTATAGGTATATTGAATTATAACTCTAATAGCAAGGGTCATCACTTACACTTTCTTACACTTATATATATATATATATATATATATATATATATATATAGTTTCATTTTTTTACATTTTTTTTACTTACGTATACTTTGGTTCACTTGTTTACACTTTGACACATTGTATTATTCTTCAATGGCAAGGATTGTCAGCATATTAATTGAATTATAACCCCAATAGCAAGGATCATTGGCATATTGAATTGTAACCACAATAACTACGGTCATCGCATACATTTATTCTTTATGTCTTAGACACCTATACTAATCATCATTTAGGTCCCAATGGTGGGATCTTCATTATTTAGACACTTGTCTTTATTTTTCTTATTTCTCTTGTTTCATTCTTCTTATACTTCATTCATTTAAATTATTATTCATTCTTAATCATCTTTCATTCTCTTACTTTTACTTGGCATATTATTCAATAATGATACAAGAGACAACTATGTTCACATGATATAACTATGCTAGCAAGATCAAGAATATGTGTAATATGAATAAATCATTCTTTAACCTTATCAATGAGGAAAGTCATACAACCCTACATGTAACGATTGAAATTCCTAGAGGGAGGGTGAATAGGATATCTACAATTTTTCGGTTCTTTTTAAATGTTATTCAATCCTCTTTTAATTTACTTAATTTTATCTTAATGTGCAACAAAAATTATTTTTATTTAAGTAAATATATTTTCTATGAACTTATTATAGACCACAAGGCTCCGTTATGCACTATAGTGTTACTTATAGCAGAGTGGGAGTAGGGCTAATAAGTTTTCTAAGGTTGCTTGATTAATCCTTTTATATTAACCTTAGTTAGAGTCACTTTGAATTACCCCACAATGTGATCACTTAAGTTTAGTACTTAGAGTGAAGTCCTAAAGTGATCTATTGCAAATTCAATATACTTTACAAGATATTCAATTAAACTTAAATGATAGATTAACCAATTTGTAAATTCACTAAAGCCTAGATGCATGTGTGTGTTTATGAAAATTTAGTGTGTCGGGTAATTTAGCATGATTAATATAATCATAAACACTTAGGTGATCAATTCTCTATGAATTATAAACCAAGTATGCAAGTGTGCTCAATTAGTCCAATTTGCAAATTCAACTAAGATCTAGATGTTTGTGCATGTTTATGATATGAAAATTAAAGAACAATCACAAAACATGCAATATAGAGACACAACTGTTTATAGTGGTTCAGCACATGGGCCTACATCCACTCTCCAATGCCCACTCCGGGAGCGTGTTGATTTTATTAATATTTAACTACTAACTATTACAAGGTACATCAACAAGACCTTACCTCTAATGCCTCCAGTAGAGGTGACTTTGCACTTGGTGTCTCCAACAAGTGTTCACGAGTTTGGTGTCTCCAGCAAACTCCCAATCTAGCTTTCGATGTCTCCGGCAAAAGCTTTCACGTCCGGTGGCTTTAACGGACGTACTCAAGTGATGGATAGGAATGTAGCTTGGTTGTGGTGCTTAGCCTTTAAATAGGAAAATGTGACTATAGTCTTCACACTGGGTTGAAGGGAGCTTTCTTGATTTATTTATTTTTTAAGTTGGGCTCAAGCTCTCACAAGCTCCTTGATAACTTCAAGGGCTTCTTCTCCTCCAAGTCTTGGATGATGGATTTACCAATCCTTAGCTCCCTAGGACTTGCTGTCACCTCTCTTTAGGTATATTTACCTATTTTGCTCAACAACACTTCATGTAGAGGTTTTTCAAATGATTTTCACCAAAAGAATGTTCAAGATTGTTTCTAAGATGTGTATGAGAAGTTCTTCTATCATTTGGGACATGTCCCAACCCTTCATAGGCAAACCATGGCCTTCCCAAGTCCCCAACGGCAAAAAAATAATGTTTAAAATTTTGACATTGGGACCTTGGTTGACTGCCATGAACCTTAGTTGACCCAGGTACCCTTGCTCGGTCACCCACCACTGCTCGCGGGCGACCACGCTCCTAGGTTTTCAGTATAGATACCCCTTAGTAAAACGACTATAACTTTCTCTAGAAAACTTGAACTCCTTTGCCATTTTTTTATTGGAAAATAGACTTCTAGATATTTTCATAAATTTATGGATTGTAGTCTAATTCATACTGAGGTGATCTATGGAGTCCTTGGAAGTTGCCTTAAAATTTACTGACCCAAACAGCACTAGTCAACATAAACACTTCTTACTAGTGAACCCTTTTCATTCTTTTGAGCATTGGGATCTTTATGCATTTCAATTAGACCCTAATTAAGTCTTATAAGTGATTCCTAAGGTCAACCATGGTCGGTGTTTCATGAGCACACACACACCTACCATTAGGTCTCATGTACCTGATTTACCTTTCTACGCATGGAACTGATGTGTTGGTTTCCTTAAGGAAGCTTGAGACTTGAGATTCTTCCATGATGCTTGAGTCTCTTTGACATGGTCATTCTGGCTACGAGTCTGTCTTCTTAGAACATTCCCGGACTCTCTTCTTGGACTTACATGAATATACATGTTACATATAGAAGATTTATACAACATGACCACTACATGTACACACTTTGTTTCGTGCATGGACATTGAGAATACATAGACCTAACAACAATCCCCAATTTTACAACGTTATATAGTTGTAAATCCAAGTCGCTACTAATCGAATCCATAAACCTATCACTACAAATTTTGTCCATTTTACTTTTAGGACCCTTTGAAACTTAATCATTTACATCCATAAACATAATTTAATGCAACAGAACAATAATAAAATGCAAAATAATCATTCAATCTCATAAGGCGGTGGAAATATAACCATGAACTACTATCCATTCAATAATTGCAATGAAATTATAAACATACACGTTCTGAACTACACAACAGAATATAACTAGTAGTATCCAAGCATCCATAACGAATAAACGACTATCTCTAATCTAAGCATAACCATGAATATCTAAACAGTACCATTAAATGGCCCTTAAACTGACCAACAAAAATCCATCTCCTCAAATAAAACTACTAAATAACCAAGTCAAATCATGTCTCAAATATGATAGTGTGTTGGAGATCAAAGGAACATAAAGAAAAAAAAATGAAATGTCCCTCTCGTCCCTGCGAACCATCTCTGCGAACTGAACCTGTAAAAGATCTTATGCTACAGGGTGCCATTTGAAAGGGTGGTAAAATTATAGGTAAGCTATAAAGCCCATGAGAGAACATACATAATGTTCCAAGGAGTTAATCGAAGTATGCACAAGTATAAATCAATACTAAATTCGAATATGCATAATATAAATGAATCAAACCAACAAGAACAATGATCAATCTCTAATAAGGAGCCAAAAGTACAAAAACCAAAACAAACAAAAGTCCATAGCTGAAATAGATGATGTATAACTCATAAGGAAAGTACAACATGCAATGTAAATGTTCACTAAAATTTACTCATATAAATATGTCTTAGTGTCTCTCGAATACGCTACATTAGCTAGTAGATATCAAACCGTATGCATGCTCATGAAAGTCTAATACAACCCATAGACTCACTTAACCCATGAAGGGTTTCTAACAAGGCACACTTATGGTCAAATCAAACCAAATCCTTGAGTCTATACCGATACTTCAAAATCTAGGGGGGAAAACACATCCCTTCAATGTACTTACCAAGGGATAACACCTCCCTTGATGAATGCAATGTGTGTGGGATAACCCCTCCAACACATGCATGTGGGACAACGCCTTCCAAACCAAATCTTCTAATCCAAAATGGTAAATAATAGCTCATACTTCATACCAAAACCAAATGCTCAAAATCCTTCTTCTAATTTTCCAAAACCAAAAATAAGATAAAAGTTCCAAATAAGACATGTAAATGCAATGATGCTAATATAGAGCTCATCGGATTAAGTCTAAGTTGATATAATCAAGTGGAAAGCATACTAATAGAATTAATGGCCAACTAGCAGCTGAAATAGGATAAACAACACAACTTGGAGCCAATCAAACAAGAAAAAACTACCAACTACCATTAGTGATATGAATGAAAATCTCAAGTATGGGGAAATCAAGGCAAACATCATGCATATGGAACATAAATCATTTTCTCCTTTTTAATTTCACAAGGATTCATCATTTTTACATTCAATCATAGAGAGAAACTTAGGATTCCAATGAATCAATAGTTGTAAAACAAGGGAATAAGTAAACCTTGACTAAAACATACTTAAATAAGAGTAGATCTAGTGATACATACAAGAAATCAAGAATTTTATGTAAACAAAAGTTCTTACCAAGGAAGGATGGAAGAAATTGCTCTATAGAATATGTAGAATCATCAATCTTACATACCTCTAGCAAGAGGTGAAGAAAAACTATAATCTCACTTGAAATAATAACTAACAATAGAGGAAAGTGTAAAAAAAATGGGAATAGAACAATCAACATGAGAATTCACTAAGCCTCCATGGATTTAGTGGTTGGATAAAGAAAACCTACCAAACTTCAAAGATAAAACAATAAGAATGAAGATGAAGCTAAAATCTCGGTTAAACTAAAGATTTCAAATGAATAGAAGGATAAGAAGCCAAAGGAGTAGCACATCATATATGAAAACTCTAAAAAATCTCATGGATCTACAAATCAAGTGATACAAACTTGTCAAACTCCATAGATTTAACAATTAAGTGATAGAGAAACCAATCCACCAAACAATGGAAGAATAACTATGAACAAATAGTAGATAAATAAAGGGAGTAGTACATCAAGTAGGTAAATTACTCAAAGTCTCATAAATCTAAAATTCAAGTGATGAAAACTTGCCAAACTTCATAGATGTAATAATCAAGTGTTAGGAAAACCAAAATACCAATCAAGTTAAAGAATAACCATGAAGAAAGTAATAGGAGAACAAAGGAGTAGCACATTATGTATGAACACTCACAAAACCTGACCTCTTTCCTTGCTTAAGCTTCAAAACCTTTTATAACCTCCAAAACCTTCTATAACCTCCTTTACTTTGCCTCTAACCTCTGTAAAATGATGTAGATTTAATGTTAATAGGATAAAACATAAAAATCTAGAAAGAAAATGAGCTAACCTTGAATATTTTCAGAGTTAGGAATGAAACTTACTCAATTGGGGAATAGTCTCCCTCTCTTACCTCAAGAACTTTCCTAATCTCTCTAATCCTTTTTCTATTAGTTCTAATAAGGAAAAATGACTTAAATGAAGTGTTAGTAGGGTTTGAAATTGTTCTAGATGAGATCCCACATGAGTGGGGGGTCAAATGGATAAGTGCTACATCGAAATGAAGGGAAAATTGTCTTTTTGTCCTAATTGAAGCGCTTTAAAATTCAATGGAGCACTCTGGGGGATCTTGGAGTGCTCCTACCTTAAATGGAGTGTTTTAGAGAGAGTTTTGCATCATTTTGTACAATCTTGAGCTTTGGTGGAGTACTATAAATTTAAATGGAGTGCTCTAACATCTTCAACACGAACACTCTACAATAATTTGACCATAACTTTGCACACACAACTCAAAATCGTTTGTTGTTTATTTTGTTGAAAAGTGGACTTCAAGAGATTTTCAATGATATATGCTTTAAACTTTAATTCTTTTGAGATTGGTACAGGTGGGCCTATGAAGTTATCTTAAATTTGTGGGTCTATCAACACAGACACCTTGTAGGAAAATTGACATAATTTCTTCTAAAAAACTCTGTTTCATAAACTATTTAAGGCATTGAAAAGTAGACTCCTAGATCTTTCCAATGATATAAGGCTTACACCCTAATTCGCTCAGGATTGATATAGGTTTATCCATGAAGTTACTTGAACACACTTAAGGTAGCTTTCGAACTTGACAGGTCCATGGTCCAACTTGGGTTGTACACTTCTAACTTGGTCTAAAGGGTCCCTAAACCACTCTATGGTCTATATAAAATATGTGAAATGATAATTTTACTCTTATAAGAGTAAAATTACAGTTTTATCCTTTAAATGCAACATGGGGTGTTACACTACATATATTTTCAAATATATTAAATGATATACACATGGCATGAACAATGGTCTAAATAATAATTCAATCATACATGTCATTTAATCATTCACTATCTCTAAGCATATTTTACTTGAATCATTCCATAGAGTTTCCTAAGCATTTTATAGACAACAATATTCTAGTGTCATTACATGGAGATCAACATGCTTCATAAATATATTTTAGGATCATATCCTTTAACCAACATATTTAAGAAATGCTTATCACCAACTCAAATAATTATATTAGTCATGGAAAATCAAACAACCTTCATGGAAACTATAGAGTTATGAAATCCTAGTTTACAAGCATTCCCAATGCATGTGAATCATCATTTCAAAGAAAATATATATAGATATCATGCAAATCCACTTTTCCTTATAGTACAAAATAAGGATTTCTAAGTTCCTAGTAAAAATTGACAAGATCTCATCATAAGTCACCACAAGAGGTAGGGTTTCTAAAATCCTAGCAAAATGGCTTCACAAATATATGAAAAAACATTCATAGATTCAAGATTATACCATTACAAGACTTCTAAGAGCCTAAGAACAAACAAAAAGAGAATAATCTTTGTGTTACTATTTACCACAAGCTTCTTCTTCTACTTGTCAAGAAGATCTTAAAGAAGGACCTCATTTCCTTTCCCTCTATTATCTATAAAATGATGTAAATTTAACATTAAATAAATAAACTAGGAAGTTATAAGTAGAAAATAATCTATTCTAGCAGATTTTCCATGGTTGGGAGTGAAACTTAACCAATTGGGGAAGAACTCCCATTTTTTTCCCAATGCTCTCTAATATCTCTAACTCTTCATTCTTTAGGTGTAATCTAATATATTTTAGGGAAAAATAAGGTTATATAGTAGTCTTTGAATGAGATTACCCTTTCCAAAAAACATTCCATGAGAAATGGAGAAAAAATCCCTCTTTTTAGAATTTAAGTGTTTGGAACTAGTCCCCCAAGTTGGGACCATTTGCACCCCCTTATGACCAGTTGTAAAATCTTAGGACCGCTTGTAGACCCTCTTTGGGACCAGTCACGTGGTCTTGAGATGCTTGCACTATGCGAGATCCAAACTTCCCGAAACTTGTCATTTTTAGTTTGTGAGTGGGGATTGATCACATATAGGTGGAACCACTCGCGGTACCCCACTATGACCTGTTCCCCCACTTTGAGACCTCTTGCAAATATTTTTTTAGCATTGATCCTTTGCGGTAAAATGACCATAACTTTCACTAGAAAACTCGGATTTATGTACCATTTGATGCATTGGAAAGTAGAGTCAAAGGCCTTTCCAATGACATATGTAGTGAACCCAGATTGTCTCGAGATTCATATAGGTTTACCTACAACGTTATCCCAAAACACGCTTGAAGCAACTTTCGAAACTCGATACGTTCAAGTTCGAACTTGGATTCTACAATTTTAACTCATTTTAAAGGGTTCCTAAACCACCCTATAGTCTATCTAAAATATGTGAAATGACAATTTTTACCCTTATGGGAGTAAAATTACAATTTTCCCCATTAACTGCAATGCGAGACATTACATTCACCCCTCCTTACAAAAGAATTCGTCCCCCAATTTGGTTTGCATTAGTCTTGGAAGAGTAGCTCCAATACTCCCTAGCCTTATCCTTATAGGCCGTTCCAACACATTCCTAATGACATGATCTCACTAATCGGTTATACATGGTCAATGATAACACTAACACATAAAATGGAAGAAAAAAGATACCTGTGTGCTCAAGCTGAGAAGTCCTAACATCCTAGTCCAAAAGGGCATTGACACGACCCTTAGTCTCAGCTTATCGTCTATAGGCTTGGTCTCTTGATCTTTCTTGTTGGTTAGACAATTGCGGACCACATGTCCCCACTTTCCACATTTAAAGCACGCATCGATAGACAGACAACAGTCACCCACATGCCTCTTCTCACATCTAGGATAAGTTCCCCAGTCATTCGTCCTAGCAACGATCTCATTCTTCTCCCTTCCTTAAGAAGATCTCTTCTTTTGAGTATGGTTATTCCTCATTTGAGGTTCACCAGGTCACAAACGCCTATGTTGGTCTTGAATCTTCTAGAGTTCATCATAATCTCACTCGACCATCCTCGCCATTTCAACCACGTTAGTGAATGTCCTCAGTCTTGTTGTAGTCATCCTTGTTCGGATGGCGGGTTAAAGGCCCCTCTAAAATTTCTTGGCCCCTCTCTCATCACTAGAAGCAATGCGAGGTGCATAACGAGCGAGTTCAGTGAATCTCATCTTGTATTAGAGCACAATCATGCTCCCCTGGGTCAGCTCTAGAAATTTGACTTTTTCTCATCCCTCATGATTATCGGGAAGTAATTCTTGTGAAAATCTTCCAAGATCTCCCATGTGACGGGTTCTTCCTCCTCAAGCGATAAGACATCCTTGGTGGCCCTCCACTAATGTTTTGCCTCTCCTTTGAGCATGGAGGAGGCAAAGGAGAACTTTTGTTCATCATTGTAGCCTCTCACTTCAAATATTTCCTTAAGTTGTAAGATCCACACCTCTGCAACCACGGGGTCCGAAGTACCCTCAAATTCTGGTGGTCCCAATCTGTAGAACTGCTTGATGGCATGACCCTCATGCCCAAGTTCTCTCTCTCTCTCTCGGGGATATCTCATATTCGTCACATGCTCACGGACTACCCCGGCTAACTCGTGAATCACTTCAAAGGCACCTGCTAGATTCACACCTTCAAGCTGCACCTGAAAAGTACCAACCGGGTCTTTGATGTTCGAGGAGGTGTAACTAGTGTAGATCTAGAACTCCTAGGTGGCTTTACTACCTAAAAAAACAAACAAACTCTTAGACTTTCATACCATCAAAGTTCACATTGAGATTGAAACATACCACTTCTAAACTCATATAAACATTAAAGCATATATTATTAGTTAATCCTCAAAATTTTGGCTAACATATCCAATAACAAACACTAAGATCCACATATCCCGTATCACTTATCACTTCATATACTCTACATAATCTATAAACCTAGGTTCTGATACCAACTGTAATGAGCCCAAATTTCATAACTTTATTTAGGCATGAATCTAGGTCGCTACTAACCGAATCCATAAATCATTCACTACAAAATTTTCACATTTACCTTACCCTATAGGTTACTTAAAAACTTAACCTTAAACATAACATACACAACGTAATAAGAATCAATCACATCTAATCATAAACCTCTATGTGCAGTAGAAATAAGAACATAAATGTATAAACATCCTAACCATCCATATCATATGTCTCCTATTATCAACATAGGAGACAAAATCCTTCAAACCAATATCTAAGATATAGGACTTATAAAACATAACAACTGAGTATTAACTTAATACATCCCAAATATAAAGTTATAATATAAAAGTAGGTCTAAAGTAAACTAAAACGAATGAAAGAGGAATCATTTGCCACATACCTCTCTTTTGACCTCTAGGCACTCCCAATGGCGTACACACTAAACCTCATCTGAAAAATGGTATAGATTGGTGAGATCCACAGCTTGTAAATAGGTACATAAAACTTACTACAAAACCGGATGGGTAAAACATAAATTTTTCAATATAAAAATGCTGAGTATATCTTCATATAGAATACATATAAATTTCTAGCGTGTAGGCATGTGTTAGTGTATAGACACCATCTACTAGTCATCATAGGCTTTATACACTCATCATCATGGTTCATCATATAGGAATCATGCATGACAATACACATGATTTTATTTATACACGACATTCTTCTAATAAGTGCATGGCGATATACATGACAATATGAATATACAATGACATAGTAAACATTTCCTAAACATATCATGATAAATATAATTAGTATAATCCCGACAAGCCTTTTCTAAACTATTTACATGCATGACTTACACATTACCAACAAGAATAAGCATATGTAAGCTACTTCAAGGTAAACATGCATCATCTTTATGCATTTAATAGCTATACAAAGACATTTGACATGTAAAACATATATAGATCAACTTATATTCTTACAAGTTCATTTTTTACTTTAGCATTTATTATTTACATTATAGCTTTCGTAAACTTTTATCATTTATCTTGTTCAAGAAAGTTCATTTTATATTACTTGTCATTATCCTTATCATTTTATCAAATTTCACTTATCACTTTAAAATAACTTTTATTGTTCTTCTTTTAATATTCACTTATCATTTTTAGGGCTACATCTTCTTCTTTAGATATATATCTTATAAACTCTGATATTCTTTTTAAAGAGTATGGGATTTCATTATTTTCTTGACATTTTCTTTTCTTACTCATATTAAAGACTTTCATTTTTATTAGTAACTTAAGTATTTTCATTTCCTTTCATGGAACTTCTTTTTCTTATATATCTTATGAATTTCTTCTTACTTGTGAAACTTAAATGTTTCTATTTTCTTGTCTTAATACTTTTCATTTTTTACCTGACTTATGATCCCACTTTACTTTTGAAGTCTATAAGCTTCATTTTCTTTCTTTGTCATAATTCCACTATTCTTTCATATTTTGTGCACTTCACTAACCTTGTGAGACTTAGGTGTTCCCATTTCTTGTCTTCACGCTTTCTTTCTTACATGGTTTACAAACTTTACCTCATTTTTGAAACTTATAGGCTTCCATTTCTTTTCTTAATACTTTGATTCCCTTATGGATTTCTTTTTTCTTCTCATCATAGTTTCTTTTTTTTCTTCACAATACTAGGACTTTTTAATTCACTTATACTTGGGCACATTGAATTATAACCTCAATAGCAATGGCTATCACTTATACTTTCTTATATATATATATATATATATATATATATATATATATTTGCTTCATTTTCTTACAGTTTCTTTCACTTATACTTTAGTTCAGATGTTTACACTTTGGCACATTGTAGTATTCCTCAATGGCAAGGGTCGTCAGTATATTGAATTATAACCTAAATAGCAAGGGCCGTCGGCATATTGAATTGTAACCTCAATAACAAGGGTTATCAGCATATTGAATTATAACCCCAAAAGCAAGGGCCATCGACATATTGAATTATAACTCAAATAACAATCGTTATGAACATATTGAATTATAATTACAAATGAAAATGGTCATCTACATATTGAATTGTAACCCCAATAGCTAGGGTCATCTCATACATTTGTTCTTTATATCTTAGACACCTTTACTAATCATTATTTAGCTCCCAATAGTGGGACATTCATTATTTAGACACTTTTATTTACTTTCCTTACTTGTTTTATTTAATTATTTTTATCATTTATTTATTTCAAATATTATCCATTCTTAGCCAGCTTACCTTATCTTACCTTTACTTGGCATATTATTCAATCATTATGCAAGAAAAAAACTATGTTCACATGACATAACTATGCTAGCATGATAAAAAATATGTGCAACATGAATAAGTCATTCTTTAACCTTATTAATGAGGAAAGCCATACAACCTTACATATATTTTTAAACATCTTAAAATATATACGCATGGTATGACCAATGGTCTAGATAACAACTCAATCCTCTATGTCATCTAATCACTTACTATCTTTAAGCATATCTTACTTGAATCACTCCATAGAGTTTCCTGAATAATTTATACACAACAATATTCTAATATCAATACATAGAGATCAACATGTTTCATAGTTATCTTCTAACATCATCTTTAACTAACATATGTAAGAGATGTTTATCACTAACTCAAATAATCATACTAGTCATGGAAAATCAAATAAATTATCTATCAATATCCTTCATGAAAACTATGAAGTTATAGAATCCTAGTTTACAAGCATTCCCAATGCATGTGAATCACCATTTTAAGGAAATACATATAGATAACATACAAATTTACTTTTTTTTTTCATAGTATAAACTATGGATTTCTAAGATCCTAACAAAAATTGACAAGATCTCATCACAAGCTATTACAAGAGAGTTTCTAAGATCCTAGCCAAAGGGAATAACAAATATATGATAAAATTTTCATAGACTCAAGATATTATCATTACAAGACTTGTAAGAGCCTAAGAACAATAAAAAAGAGAGTAAGATTTGTGTAACTACTTACTACAAGCTTCTTTTACTTGTTAAGAAGGACCTTATTTCCTTTTTCTCTATTTTCTACAAAATGATGAAGATTTAACATTAAATAAATGAAACTAGAAAATTCTATGAAGAAAATCATCTATTTTAGTAGATTTTCAATGGTTGGGAGTGAAATTTATCCAATTGATAAAGAACTCCCACTTTCTCTCTCAAGGCTCTGTAATATCTCTAACTCTTTATTCTTTAGGTATAATCTAACATATTTTAGGGCAAAATGAGGTAATATAGTACTCCTTGTATGAAATTATCCTTTTACAAAAAGATTTCATGAAAAATGGAGAAAAAATCCTTTTTTTTTTTGGAATCTGGGTGTTTAGGACCGATCCCCCTGAGTTGAGACTACTCACATCCCTTGGGCCGGTTGCGGAATCTTGGGACTGCTCACAAACCCCCTTTGGGACTGGTTGCATGGTTTTAAGACCGCTCGCATTATGTGAGAACTATTCCTCCTAAAACTTATTATTTTTGGTTCTCGAGTGGAGACCGGTCTCATATAGGTGAGACCGCTTGTGGTACCCCCTTGTGATCCATCCCCCCACTTTGGGACCCCTTGCTGGTATCAAACAATGTTTTTCAATATTGACCCTTTGCAATAAAATGACCATAACTTTCATTAGAAAACTCGGATTTGCACACCATTTGATGCATTGGAAAATAAACTCGAAGACCTTTCTAAGAACGTATGTTGTAAACCCAAATTATCTTGAGATTTGTGTAGGTTCACCTACAAAGTTACCCAAAAGCACACTAGGAACAACTTCTGAACTCGATAGGTTCAAGTTCAAACTTGGGTTCTATAGTTCTAACTCAGTCTAAAGGGTTCCTAAACCACCCTATGGTCTATCTAAAACATGTGAAATGACTATTTTTACCCCTTTGAGAGTAAAATTACAAATTTTCCCATTAAGTGCAACATGGGACATTACATTGTGTGTGTGTGTTTGTATAATTCTTAACCAAACCAAGCTTAGTGAAGCTCGGCCAAGCTCACTTAGGAAATGAGTGTAAATAAAAGCTTAGGCTTGGCTCATAATGTGCTGAGCCAAGCTAGCTCTTTTAATTTAAAACCCTAGCTAAGATGAATTCTATTTCATTTTTGTTTTATTCTCTTAAGTCCATTTATATTAAATTTGCAATCCTCTATATTTGGCAGGAGGGGTTTTAGGAGAAGAAAGTATGAAGTTAAGAATAGTTGGGATCCAATGATGATCAACCAAGTTTAATGCCCTTCAAGAATAATTAAAATTTCCTCTCATTAAACTTTTCAAGACCAAGAGTCTCTACTTTCTTTTTTCTTTTCTCTTTTCTTTTTTTTGGTAAAAGGAGTCTCTACTTATACTTGTGGATTTTATGAAATTAATCTTTTGAGAAATAGATAGATTTTAGAAAGTGATGAACCCATAAGGCTTATATGTGATCATTCTCAAGCTAGCTTTGCTAGGAAAGCAATAATAAAGACATGTAAATCTTTGAAGCCCTACTCCCATCCCCTGTGTTCTTTATATATCCATACTAGCAAATGAACCTATGCATAATGCAGGCAAGCGATTAGTCAAAGTTAAATTTTTAAGAAGATAAATAGTTACAATAATCATTAAGTGCTAAAAAAATAAAAATAGAATAAAAATAAATGAAAAAAAGAATTCACATGCAAGATCGTGGTGCACACTCATTTTTTGTCATTTAAACAATCTTGTTCATACAATTTTTTTTCCATAAGATATGATCTATTATCTTAAATTAATAAATTTAAAACAAAAAATAAAATTAAAGTGGACAAAGTAAATATTAAAAGTATAAAAAAAGATTGAGAAAAAAAATAGGAAGTTTTTTACATGTGCAAATGAAAATACATATACTATCACATTAATAAAACCCCAACTCTTTCGCTATTCAATCAAATAGGAAAACAATTGGAATCCTACTTCATTAAACAATGATTATTAGTTATTATGAGATAACACATTTGGGGATCAAAGAAATGGCATTTTCTTTGTATTGATGTGTGTTAAAAAAAAGATAGAAACAATGTTAAAATAGATATATAGTGTGCTAAACGCAAACAACAATAAATAGAAAAAAAAGATAGAGAATCTAAAAAGAGGGTATCTCAAGCCCCCAATTTTAAGGATCTTTTCTATAAATTGATAGGATGGAAATGTTTCAACTATAATGAAAGATTAAGAATAAAAAATAGGACTGTATTTACCTATGCAATATGAAGATGCGTACACTATCACATTAATGAAATGCTAGTCCATTATCTATTCAATTGAATAGTAAAACAATTGGAATCCTTCTTCACTAAACAATGATTATTAGTTATTATGAGAGAACATTTTTTGGGATAAAACAAATGAAAATTTCTTTGTATTGATTGATGCAAAAAGAAAAAAGAAAAAGAAGAAGATAGAAATAATATTGAAACAACTATATCAGTGTGGTAAATGTATAGGATAATTAAATAAAAAAGAAAAAGAATTTAAAAAGAAGATACCTTAATGTCATGACCCGCGTGATGCCCGGAGGTTCAACAACAATTTCTGTATAATTTGTACATAAAATTTTGGGTGTTTGTATATAGAGTAATCTAGAAGAGTCTAGATTGTTCTAGATAAGTCTGCAATACTCTAGAGTATATGAGAGAACTCTAGAGATATAAAGAAAGTCCTAGAGGGTTCATGAGAGTTCTAGGAGAAGTCTAGAGACTTCCACATGAGGAGGTGGGAGAAAACTCTAGAAAAGGTCTAGAAATGTCTTAGCCATTGGATGAAAGATAAATGGCAAGATCATAAGGGCTAAGGGGACCCTTGAGGGCCTGTAAAAGGGCAAGACCCCCTCATTTGCAAATCAAACTTGAACTCTCAAGCATTGTAAGCCTTGTAAGCATTCTTGGATAGTGAGCAATAAAGCTTTCCATTCTTTTCCTCCCTAAAGTGTTCTCTTGTTTTCTAGACACGAAGTGTGGGTGTGGGCTAGGCTGACTCGTCTACAAGCGGGTGTAGCACGAGTGCCGCACGGTCTCTGGAGCTGGGAGAAGCTGAGTTCATGATAAGTGGTATCAGAGCAGAGATCCTAATTAATAGAAGGGAGGAATATGTGTCTAAGGTCAAAAGTGAAGTCGTCCCGGTTAAGGGTGGTGAAGGCACCAAGGGCAAGGGAAAAAGGGACAAGTCCAAGGACACTATGGGTAGTATGGAGGCACGGATGACACAAATAGAGGGTGTCGTGGCCAACATGGTGGACCAACTCGAGGAGATAAGGGACAACATGAGGGGCTTTGAGAAGGAGCTCGTAGACCTCAGAGGGAATATGCTGGGGGCCCTCAATGAGGCGGTTAACACTTTGCGTCAAGAGAGGGATGCGTTCCAAGCCAGGGATGCGTTCTAAGCCAAGGTGCTAGAGGCCGTGGAGGCGATCAAGGCCCAAGTTAATGAGTTACAAGGTGATTGGGCCATTTAGAAAAGGGCAATGGGCAATAGGGTAGTGCCCATGAGGGAGACACCTAGGGTCAAGACTCCTGACCCAAAGCCATATGCTGGAACAAGGGATGCACAAGAGCTCAACAACTTCTTGTGGCACAGGGAGCAATATTTTGAAGCCGTTGGGATGGTTGAAGATAAAATGAAGGTACGTACGGAAACTATGTTCCTCATTGACACAGCTATGTTGTGGTGGCATAGGAGGTCTGCTGACATGGAGCGTGGCACCTGCACCATTAACACATGGGCTGACTTTAAGAAAGAAATCAAGAGGCAGTTTTACCCAGAGAATGTGTAATACTTGGCCCGTAAGAGTTTAAAAAGGCTTAAGCATACGGGGTCTATTAGGGACTATGTGAAGGAGTTCTTGACCCTAATGCTTGAGATCTCCAACATGCCTGAGAAAGATCTATTCTTTAATTTCAGGGACGGGCTACATAATTGGGCCAAGTTAGAGTTACAACGCCGTGGCGTACAGGATCTTGCTATGGCCATGGTAGTGGTAGAGAGTCTTGTGGAATTCAAGAGATCTGAATCCTCTAAGGTTAAGTTCTCAAAGGGTAGCCATGCTAAAGGTAGGGGAGAAGAGGAACATGAAGATGAGAGCCATGAGACGAAGGCATACAGGCCATTAGGGAGCAAATATGGCTAAGGCAAAAGAGACGAGCAAGGTGACAGGCGCTTTAAAGGAAAGTTCAAACCGCATTGGGAGACCAGCTGCTTCATCTGTGGGGGCAAGCATCAGGTGCGGGAATGCCCAAAGAAGGAGGTATTCAATGCGCTTACTGCCAAGATCGGGGAAGAAGAGGAAAAAGAGAAAAAGGAGCCAAGGATGGGTGCCTTACAACTCCTTAATGCTATAGAGGGAACAAAAGAGGTAAGCAAGCCTTCAAAGAGCCTCATGTATGTGGAGGCCTTAGTCAATGGCAAGACCACTCGTGCATTGGTGGACACGGGGGCTACACATAACTTTGTCTCAGCGGATGAGGCAAAGCGGTCAGGGTTAGAGGTGACCAAAGATCCAGGATGGCTCAAGGCTATTAATGCAGATGCCAGGCCAATCCATGGGGTAGCTCGATGAGTGGAGTTGCCGGTTGGCGCATGGAAGGGGAAGGTTGACTTATCAGTGGTTCCCTTAGAAGATCATCAAGTAATATTGGGCATGGACTTTCTACGCCAGGCCAATGTAGTACCCATGCCATTCAACAGGATGGTGTGCTTCATGAGTGGAGGGACACCATGTATGGTTCCCGTGGTGCAAGGGACCAAATCTACAGTGAAGAGGATCTCAGCTATGCAAATGATCAAAGGAAATGATGGAGAGAGTGCAGAACGAGGGACTTGACAGCCAAGACTACAAAAGAAGCGCGAGAGGTTTAAGGAAGACCTAGGTTCGAGGTGCGCACATGAGGAGCTCGACATGAAGGCACGACGGGAACGTCGTGGGATTAGGTGTGGGAGAGTGTCACGACTTGCGTGATGCCCAAAGGTTTAACAACAATCTCTGTATAACTTGTGTATAAAATTTTGGGTGTTTGTATATAGAGTAACCTAGAAGAGTCTAAATTGTTCTAGATAAGTCTGGAATACTCTAGAGTATATAAGAAAACTCTAAAGATATAAAAGCCCTAGAGGGTTAATGAGAGTTCTAGGAGAAGTTTAGATACTTCCACATGAGGAGGTGGGAGAAAACTCTAGAAAATGTCTAGAAATGTCTTAGCCATTGGATGAAAGACAAATGGCATGATCAAAAGGGTTAAGGGGACTCTTGAGGGCCTATAAAGGGCAAAGCTCCCTCATTTGCAAATTAGACTTGAGCTTTCAAGCATTGTAAACTTTGTAAGCATTATTGGATAGTGAGTAATAAAGTTTTCCATTATTTTCCTCCCTCAAGTGTTCTCTTGTTTTCTAAATACCAAGTGTAGGTGTGGGCTAGACTGACTCGTCTACAAGCAGGCATAATACGAGTGCCGCATGGTCTCTAGAGCTTGGAGAAGCTGAATCCATGACACAAGATTGCTATGGCCCCTATACACTTGATTCTAATATTATTATCGTAGTTTTAATTCTAGAAGGCTTCACCCATACCGAATGTCTCTCTCCCTCAAACATACACACAATGCACCCCTTTGTAACACACAATGCACCCCTTTGTATTTGGAAGAAAGACCATAGCTTGTGACGGGGCGATATCCTCTGCGCTGTCCCCCTCTGCAACGCTCGGGAGCCCCTTTCTGCCTTGGCCCTCGTGCGTTGCAGAGGGGGAGTCGCAGATTTCAGGCCGCTTCTGAGATAGTTCAAATCGTCGTCGATAATATGCTTAGTACGATGGTAAGGCTTTTAGTATAGGCAGTAGGGCACCGACAAACAGTGACCATATGGATTGCTTGGGGCACATGCATGGAGGTCCCACCGTTGAACTTAGGCATTACTTTACCCTGAACATTGACAAGGTCCTATTATTCCAGGCCCAGAAGAAATCATCTGGTCGGAAGTTATCTAGGGAGGGAAAATAGTCAATGCACTACTGATTTAGAGATTTCGAAAACCCAAGTTATTTTGAACTATAAAAGGCGCATGAGAGAATTACCTGGTCAGGAAACTTCACTATTCCACTGTTCACTGGGTGGGAAAAAGCTTTGCAAATGTACTTGGGTCAATAGATTGGGAAATGTGATCATACAGGAGATCATCAGTCATCAGTGTACTGGACCAAAACTTTCATGACGCCTTTAACCACCCATGAAATGGACAATGAAGTTCCCTGAACTAGTTGGACAGTTCAGTGGGACAAAGTAAGTGGGTTTATTCTCTTCTAGATCTTGTGTAGATTTGTGTGTGTGTGTGTGTGTTGGAAGATTTACCAGGTTTCCATTAATTGTATAATTTAGAGATATTTTCACTTTTTCCTGCCAACGTGTTACACCACCAGTTAGGCAGGATCTTAACATGTCATAAGGTGGCAGGAGAGGATCCTTACTGCCATAAACATGGTGGATATTATCAACAAAAAAAAAGAAAAAAATTGTGTTACTGAAACTACTTGATGTGTTCCCATCTCTATAGAGCTTAGGTCTAGCTAACAGAACCTGTAAAATGCTTAGTGATGCTGGATGGGGCTGTCAATTGGCTGGACAGAACCGGGTCAAGATCAACCTGAACTTGGCCCAAGGTAGTCAGCTTGAACTCAGCCCATTTTAAAACAACGGGTTTCAGGCTGCCCGAATTAGAACTATTTTTTTAAAAAAAAAAAAAAAAACATTTGGGCTGATTTTGGGTCCATAATTATCCCTATATGCATATTATATGAGCTTCTTTGATTAGTTTACACTTGGAACTTTTTTTTTTTTTTGGGTAAAATACACTTGAACTATTTGATGATATTAAATTTGTTAAAAATAAATTGATCCAAAATAAATTAAAAAAAAAAAAATAAGACCTGTATAAGCA
>JAOXJP010260610.1:0-21059 GCA_025762735.1 Platanus orientalis | reverse complement strand
TATAGTAAAAAAAAAGTGGGGCAGACTGAAATCTCAGAAAAATGAGAAAACAAGTCACATCACAACAGCAGAGAGTCTAAGGCTGTCAAGGTGGTGAAGTATATTGACCCGCTATTTGTAAGCTACAATAACAGAAGATGATGTCTGAGCTGCACTGGTACTGAAAGAAGTTGAAGCAGAGACACCTGCAAAAGGAAGTTACAGAATCACAACATGAGAAGTTACAGAATCTATTGACCACTTGGCTTAGGGTACAAGTATTCCGGAACCCAAAAAAAAGCGCTATGGAAAAAGGGTAGGGAAATGGCTGGGAATTAAACACATAAACCAAAGGACAAAAACGAGGGTTGTAATAGCAACAAGTTTAAACCAATGTGAAGTTAAACTGAATAGGCACCACTGACATTATAAAAGCCATAAAATGATTAATTAAGAGATGGAGATAAAAGTACATTCTGTCACTTTCCACCGAGGGAGGCAATATTTGATGCATAAATGTCTTAAAAAACAACAGGCAGAAGAATCATTTCTCCCGGACAATGATATCATTTTAGTAAAAAAGAAAATGAGTGGAAGAAAAAAGAAAGAAAACGACAAGGGCACGTGAGAGTTACCACACAAACCATCCCTGAGACCACCCGCCTAGCTAAAGATCTCTCAGGTCATTGGGTGATTTAGGCGATGCCCACAGATGAAGCCAAGACCCGCATATCGTTAACGGTAGGCTAATCTCTTAAAAGTCATTTCTCCACCCAATTACGGCTGTCGATTATCCGTTTAAGCATCTGAATCTGAACTGAATCTAATTCGATTAGAGCAAATTCAGATGTTCATATATCCGTCTCTGTTTAAAATCCGATCCGATTATTAAACGAACAGAAATCGGATGCATACATATCTTATCCGATTAAAATCCCATCCGATTATATATATATATATATATATAAACTAAATCAAACTAACTAGATATCCGAATTTGCATATGAAATCCGATTATGTAATTGAATTCGAATTCGAAATCATTTGTTAAACATTTTATGGATATCCAATTGGATATCGGATGCATACAAATTTAATCGGATCGGATATCGGATGTGCATATATCTGATCCGAATCCACTCCATTTACAGCCCTACACCCAATGACACTTTTAGGGTCAGCTTCAACCACTACTTTGATTAAGATGAGGCACTTGGCAACTTACTGCCTTGATGGGAAAAAGCCCCAAATTTTTAGAGTCACAAACATCTAACATATATGAGAAAGCTAGAACAACTCTGAGTTCCAGATACCAAAAAGCATCTCTAATGTATGAGCATGAACTGCCAAGCAAGCACCCATCAAAACAAAACTTAATCCCATCCATAACAGGATAGCAGGAAGTTTTTACTCCACATAAAGAGATGAAGAAAGGGAAGCAAACGAAGCCTTTGCTTTATAATTATCTCAATAAAACGTTCTACTAATGTCTGTGAACCCTTAAGACGCATTGCTTGAAAGGGAAACCGTCACTTTAATTATAACAGCATTGATGGGAGGATAATAAAAAATGGTCCTCAAGTATTCTTCTATTACATTCTTTCCATATGTCCCATACAATCACGTGAAAAGACATCTACAAAGAAAGTGGCCACACCTTCCAAAAAGAAATTTATTTGATTTCAGGGCCACTTCTAAAATGTCGAGGAAAGAGCCAAGAGAACTTTACCATATTTTCCCAAGCCACATCTCAATGAATGAAAAGACAACTGATTTACCATTGATTTTCCACAGCATACAAATGTGGGAGAAAGCACGCTGTTTAATTCCTTTTTGGAGCATGTTGCACATACTAATCCTACCAAGTATTCATACAAGTGTTTTGACATTAGAATAAAATTTTCCAAATATTCTTGAATGAAATGGCAAAGAGATGGAAGGAGAGGCTCACAACTTAAAGAAAAATATCCCACAAGGTCAAGAGGGCAAGCTCTTCAAATGGACAGAGAGCAAGAAAAGAAAACATCTTTAAATATATTCAAAAGAGTTGTCACATTGACAAATTCACCATCCTTAAGACTCTAAGAAAGTTTATTGATGAGGCAGCTCTTCAGTGGATGGAAAAATACAAACCTTTATAGAAGTCAAGACCGGAGTTTTTTAAGAGAACCAAGTGATAGTTACTGTCTACAGTTTTTAGGATTTATTTTTAGTGTTTTCTTTATGTTTTAAGAGGGTTTTAGTAAGGGATTTGATGTAATAAGGTCATATGAGCCATGAGAGGGGGTTAAGCATAAATTCGGAGAATTAGGAGTAGTTTTTTATGACATTTTTAAAGTTTGTTATGCACTTATTTAGTGCTGGCCGTACAGCCCTATAACAAGGGTAATTTGGTCTTTTTTATTAAAGGCTTATATAACCCTCTTTAAACGTAATGTACGATCGGTTGATGAACAGAAGAAGCTTTGGATTTGAATTCAAGCCTACGGTTTTGGCTGGTTTCTTTCTCCATCTCTTATGGTAAGGTGAACACTCTTCCTCTTCTTGATCTTTTTTCTTCCCCTCTATTCTCCTCCCTTCCTTCCTGCTTCTTCTTAAGGTTTTCTATAGAGAATTTTTTTTCCTTAAATCTTATTTTTCTACCTTCTTTCTTAATCTAATTTGTTCCTACCATCACCCATCACTCTCTCCATTGTTTTCCTTATTGTTCTTCATACTTTTCGCTAATTTCTTGAAATCTTTAAATTTTCCAGCAATGCCTATTTTCTAATTACTCAATCATCAGTTTATAAAAGATAATTCCCTTTAAAAATAACCCTAATTCATCCCCACTAACCTTCCTACACATTTTCCCCCAATTTTTATTGTCTCATTCTAGATTTCTTGAAAAAAAAAAAAAAAACCACTTTCTTGAACCCTAAACCCATCCTACTTCAACCATACACATCTAGACCCCTTTCTTTATTTTTCTTTTAAAATTTAAATTAAATACTCAGATATGGGGGACAGATGCATGTCTTATTGTGTCCCCAAAATTTTTAGGGTTTCAATTTTATTTTTTATTTTTTGATAAGAGAAAATTCATTAGATAGGGAGGGATGAGAAATCCCAAAAAGAGCATAAAGAAACCAAGATGTTAATTACACATGAATAAATTACCCCAACCCTCTTTTGTACCCCTCACAGAGTACTCCCCCAAATGATTACATCTAACGCCCCAAAAGTACACCATATCTTTAGCCTTAGAAAAAAATCCTAAAGGCTGGCTTACAATGAGCCTCAAACAATCTCTGATTCTGCTCTAGCCAAATAGCCCAACAAACAGCAAGAAAAACAAGCTTCCAAAAAATTCTCCCTTTTTTTAAGACTTTCCAAATACCCCAAGAAAGAAGGAGATAGTTCGTTCTTTTATGGAATACCCATGAGAGACTGATCTCATTAAGAAACAAAGCTCACCCCTCAGTCGCAAAGGGACAAAGAATAAATATATGATCAATACTTTCTGCATCAAGAAGGTAAAAAGGGCAAGCATTTGGAAGGCACAACCCTCTATTCTGCAAGACATCAAGAGTGGGAAGGCTTCCTTTAAAACAAGTCCAAAGGAAAAAAACAAACTTTGGAAGGGATATTCAATTTCCATAACTTGCTCCATAATAAATTCGGCGTGAAACTGTGCCAAGGAGCTTCCCTGTAGGATTTGACAGTAAAGGTCCCATCTTTATAATAGAGCCAACACAAAGCATCCTCCCTCTTAGGCTAAGGATGAAAGCATTCAATATGAACAATCAAGTTCATCATATCAACAATTTCCCAATCGCTCAGTCTTCTTCGAAGGCCCATATCCCAGACACCTCTATCCATAGAAGGGATCCAACAATCCACCACTTTAACATTCTTATCCAACTCTAGCAATGTTAAAGAGGGATGGCGACTCCAACATAAGAGGTCTTTCAGTACACCATCTATCTTTTCAAAAATGGATTATAGTACTAATCCCAATCTCAAATCTAATGTCATGTTTAAACTCCTTCAATACCTTCATAATGGCTCGCCAACAACTACATTCATAATGGAGAGAAGTAGATTCAGCCTCCCATTCACTAACCATATCATATTTACTAGCAATGACTTACCTCCAAAGACTGTCCCTCTCATGACCGAATCTCCAAAGCCGTTTAGAGAGAAGTTCTTTATTAACGTGTCAAATTCTACTAATGCCTAAGCCACCAAATCTTTTCGGCTTACATACCTCATTCCAAGCTACCAGGTGCATCCCTTCCCCTTCCTTGTTTTTCCCCCAAAGAAATTCTCTCTGAAATCTATTAATTTTCTTTTCAACGGAGACAAGAACCGTAAATAGAGATAGATAATAAGTGGGGAGGCTGGCTATCACTAATTTACAAAGAATCCCAGACTCTTCCTTCTTCAGCACCGCATCTATACATTCATTTGCAACTAGCACCCCATTCATAGTTTGCCTACCTCCAAGAAAGGCACTCTAATTTGGTAAAATAACATCATCCAGCACAGCTTTCAGCTTGCAAGCCAGAGCTTTGGATATAATCTTATAAATGCTTCCCACAAGGCTAATTGGTTTGAAATCAAGGATCCTATTTGCATGCTCAACTTTTGGAATAAGAGAGATGAATGTCGCATTACTTCCTTCTTCTAAAAAATCTTCATCGTGAAAGTTATAAACAATATCCATGATAATCCTTTTGACCACCTCCCAGCATGTTTTATAAAAAGCCATAGAAAAACCATCAGGCCCAGGAGCCTTACCATCTTCTATACTCCAGATAACATCTTTGATCTCACTTTCTTGAAAGGGTCATTCCAACTAATCTCTTTTTTGACTAGAAATCCTCTAAAATTGCAGACCATCTAGCTTTGGTCTTTTAATCCCCTAGTCCCTATACAACTTTATAAAGAAGGAAGCAATATGATTGTTTAGGCCCGTTGGATCTACATCATTACCCTACTCATCCACCAAAGAATGGATGTAATTTATATTCCTTCTAGAAGAAGCAATTCTATGGTAAAACTTAGTGTTGCTATCACCCTCTCTTAACCATTAAACTTTTGCCTTTTGCTTCCATTTAATTTCTTCCAACTCGAAAATCTTTGCCGAATCTTGCTTAGCTAGAATTCTCAACTGACACTCAAAGTCCAAGAGAATACATTGTTCCTCAGTCATATCCCAAAATTTGATCTCCTCCAAAAGTTGCTTCTTTTTTAAGTCAATAGTACCAAACATATCTTTGTTCCACACTTTCAATTTATCACAGAGCAATTTTAATTTTAATCTGATCCTTTGGCCAGGTTATCCTATCACTTCAAAAGAGTCCCACCAACCTTTAATCAACTCCACAAAATTCTGACTCTTCAACCACATATTTTCGAATTTAAATGGTATTGGGTCCCCTTTTGGCATCTTTCCGCATAAAACAATGGGAGTGTGATCAGATACAGGTCTTGGCCAAATCAAGCCTTTAGAGAAAGGAAACAAAGAGTCCCATTTAGAAGAGAGAAGGAATCTATCCAGCTTGCTTAAAGAGGGGCTAACTTACATATTTAACCAAGTATAATTGGCTCCCGCGATTGGGACATCTCTCAATCCATGTCTGTCAATCAAGTCAGCAAAAAGCGACATTCCCTTAGATAAACCACCATCACCTGAACGCTCCTCCAGACAAAGAACTTCATTAAAATCCCCACAGATACACCAAGGCCCAAACCAAAAACATTTAATATCATCCAACTCATGGAAAAATTCAACCTTCAGCTCAGCCATACAAGGACCATAAACACCAGTAATCATCTAATCGTCCTTAGAATTTTTTAGACGGTCATGCACAGAAACAGAGAAAGATCTAATCCAATATTGCAATATTTCAATTTTACTAGTGTCCCATATCACCCAAATCCCACCTGTAGAACCTTTAGAAGGAAGACAAATACCATCAAAAAGGGCAAAAAGGCATACCTGGCACATAAAGACCCGCGGGATAGAGTTCATCTTAGTTTCGAGCAGAACCAACAACTCCACCGAACTAGATTTAATAATGTCTTTAACTTGAGATCTTTTGGCAAACTTTCCAAGGCCTCATGTGTTTCAGGATAAAATGGAGAAAGTCATTTTGAAGAAAACCACCCAGATAAGCAAAGAATAGAGCGACCACCTCAAGCACTAGCTCAAGAACTAGCGCCACCTCTAAATTTCATTTGGCTTCCATTGCCCTTTTTAAAAGTAGACTTGAGGCTCTAGACTTCTCTATGAATTCGTCTACTATTCATCTCAGAACCTGAAATGGAGATCTCTTTCTCTAATGTAGTAAATAGCTCGATGGCTTGTCTCTTCACTCCTTCAAAGGACATGTCCAGGAACTGACTGACCGCCTGCATTTGGCTTAACATCCTTAGTGAGACCTCTGACAAGGTAGGAGGTGACTCATCCATAGGAACCAATTAGAAGCCATTTTTCGAAGAGTCGTACCATGTCGGTTTTGAAACAGTCTCCCTAATGCCAATCGCAAGGGTTCCTTCATCACACACATAGGGTTGCTCCTCCAAAGAAACCAAAGTAGGATCTTTCCAGAAAATAGACGATGATGAGTTAGTTAACCAAACATCCTCCAACACACCATCACGCGGGAGTATCACAAGGGGATCACACTTCAATGCTTCAAAGTGTTCAGCTCCTGCATAGGTTAAAGACGATTCTCCCACCTCCCAATTTCTAGAACAATTTGATTTCCCTCCCTTGTTACATGCCATTTGACCCTGGTTCTGTTGGCCTCCCATCGCCTCTTCCCTGTTTAAGTTCTTGGGGCCCTGACTGAAGTGCGAAAGGACCTAGTGAAGTGTGAAAGGACCTAGTCCTTGGTTCGTAAGTTGATAGAATTTCCCCCTTTATTAATTGAAAAAATCATCCTTCCCCTCCAGTCCGAACTCTAATGAAAGAAATGGGCATAGAAGTAAATTTTCTCCGGCCTGCATTAAAGTGAGGAAAGCCCCACTTTACCCTTAAAGGCAAACCGTCTGATCCAAATCTATTTACCAACCCACTACCCTTTTTGTCATTTACTCATGCCAAAATCCCATTTCCTATCGTTGACTTTAGTTTTCATTTTTGCCCCTCAACCTGCTTTAATAACAGTAAGTTCATAGGGGTAAAATCGGTTGCACATGACAAAACCTCCTCAGGATGCAAGCTCCCAGTCGATGTGATAGTAGGAGGTTTCGAATTTGAAAACTTCCCATGCATGGAATGGGTGGTTTTGTCAAAGGCCAAAACCTTGCTGAAAAACACTACCTTATCGGAAAACCGCCCATCCTTTGTGTTAATCTCATCAAGGAAATGGGATGCAATAGAAGAGCCGGCATCCTCCTAGTCATCTTCCATGATAATGGCTACCTGATACCGAAGGTCCCCATCGTAAACTTGTACTGACCTAGGAATCTAGTGCAAGTCCGTCTTTTTGGTTTGAATCCTGGCCCACCTCAAATTTCTCTTGAGTGTTGTATCCTCATCTACCCTCCTTAAACCCCACACTCCAAAGCAATTTTCAAGAATATCTCCTTCTTCCATAAATGGAAAGGAAAACCTCTAATTCAAAGCCAGTAAGTGTTCGTCCATCTTGTTCCCACCTTTGTGCCCAGCATGGGGTTCCACCTATGGAAGACAAGGCTGCTTGGTCGAATCATTCAAGAACCATGTTGCCTTTTTTCCTTCTTTTTTATTTTATTTTTGATAACTTAATGATATATATATAAATAGAAAGGGAAATCCTCAGCAAAGAGAGAGAGAGAGAGAGAGAGAGAGAAACCCAAAAGAAACTACAAGAACACCCCCACAATAAAACAACCCTCATATTCCTATTACCCTAACTAATTATAAAGAAGCTTTCTTTAACAACCCAGCCCAAGTTAGGATTGATATTGTCCGGTTCTAGGTGTCCCAACATGGGGCCACTCTCCCCCCTCCCCCGGTTTTGTTTTTCGAGCTGAGCAACATGCTCTTTCCCAAAAACACATAAAACCAAGTTAAGGGGTGTTAACATATAAACACAAGATCCCTCTTGACCTAGGTGATGTGGGATCTTACAATTCACCCCCCTTAGGGCCACATCCCTATGTGCACACCACGAAGCTGATCCAGCTTTGATACCAATTGTAACAACCTAGCTTAACCTTGGCATTATATTGTCTTGTTTTGGGCATCCCAACATGGGGCTACTCTCCCTCCCTGGTTTTGTTCTTCGGGTTGAGCCACATACTCTCTCCCAAAACACGCTAAACCAAGTTGAAGGCTACACATACCCATGTGCACACCATGAACCAGATCTGATACCATTTGTAATGACCCGACCCAACCTTGGCTTAATATTGTCCGGTTATGGGCATCCCAACATGGGGCCATTCTTTCACCCCAATTTTGTTCTTCGGGCTGAGCCACATGCTTTCTCCTGAAAACGCATCAAACCAAGTTGAGGGGTGTTTTCCAAAGTTCAAAATGTTGGTGTCAGTTGAAATGTCGGTTGGGTCAAAATAAGAAATATATCAAAATTTTAAAAAATGTCAAAAAGAAACATTATAAAAATCATAAGAATTTATGAAGCATATTCTAATCTAACTGCTTAGTTATAAGAAAAGAAACAGATTCATTAGAAATGATAGCTTATTCCAATATATAATTATACCTTATTTTAATACACTTATAATATAATATTCTTAATAAATACATATGCATTTATTAGAATTTTGGTACATAATGGTTGACAAACATCTAATAATCTAATTGGATAAACATAAGGGACCAAAATTGGATAAACATAAGGGATTTAATAGATTATCTTTATTTTCTTCTTTCTTCTCTTCTCCTTCCTCTCCCTCCTTTCATTTTCTTTGGAATTTATCATTTTCTTATGATTTTTTTAGCATAACACAATGTCAACATAGACAATAATACAATAAGAAAGGGGAATATTCATTCGACACATCAACATTGTCTATAATGTCAACCAAAAATTAAATTTTTATAATATAATTAATGTTTCATGTCGGTGTAGGTAATATGTCATGTCGGTCTCGATAGGGACGGACATATGTCTGGCAATATATAAGAAATTTAGAAACATTTGATACCATGGTGCTTACATTTAAGCAAAGGATCCCTTTCGAGTTAGGCAATGTGGTATCTTACAATCCACCCCCTTACGGCCATATTGTCACGGATAACCCTAGTTCAACACTTCGGTGTAGCACTCATCTCATGCCTGCGACACAAGTCAGCCTATTGCCATGGACTCAACTTCTCTAAGCTCCAAAGACCGTGCGGCACTCGTGCTACTCCCACTTGTAGATGAATCAACCTAGCCCACACCCACACTTACTCACTATGCTAGAAGAGAGCATAAGTGATTACATAATGAATAACACTGTACTACTATTCAAGGGAATACACAACTTGGAACACTTCTTGGTTCTTCACAAATGAGGGGTCATCCGCCTTTTATAGCCCCCATAGTTCTTCTCCCTTGGTGCCTAGGATCTTTAAAACTGGAAACCATCCAAGGATTAAAGAACCTTCTACACTCTCTAGACTCTCCTCCACCTCCTTTGGTGGAGTTCTCTAGACCCATTCTAGAAGATTCTTTCACCTCCTCCCATGGAATTCTCTAAAAAGCATCTAGAGGTCTCCTTACATTTTGGAGCCTTCTACACAGCTCTACAACTTTCTTCACATTTCCAAAATCTTCCCCTAGCATCTAAAGTCTTCTAGAGACATCTAGACTCTTCTTAAACTATCCACAATGTTCTAGAACCTTTTAGAATCATCCACATTGTTCTAGAACCTTTTGGAATATTCTAGGACCTTCTAGAATCTTCTAGATTTCTCTAGAGCTCTCTAGAACCTTTTAGATCCTTCTAGATTATTCTAGATAATTCTAGATTCTTCTAGATACATTGTCCCTAATTATATATAATACACTAAATCTATTGGTGAGGTTCCCTAGAGCCTCTGATTGTCACGTGGAGCATGACACAATGCTAAGCAAACCACGCTAACCAATGATACACTAAGCAAGCCGCGGCACAAACAAGACAAACCAAACCAAGCTCACACACACAATAAGAAAGGAAATAAGCTATTGTATTGACATTAACAAAAAAATTACAACCTAGAGCTAAAGATGATCACCAGGCACAATGTGTAATAGCACTAAGCCATGTAGGGTGGGCTAGACTCCTTGAGAACCTATAACTCCCCTGTAAGGTGGATGTTAAGCCTTAGTGGATTGTCAGAAGGGATCATCAACTCCTTTAGAAAATCAAACTGGGCTATTTACAATAATGTCTTTTAAGGCGTGAAATCCCAAAATGCCATTAGGCTTGCAAAAATAAAAACCCTCCCAAAAGGATAAGTGTCATTGGCCATGGCCATGGCCATGCGAACAACGCTAGACAAAATGGCCATGACATTCTCCCTTACTTAGTTGGTTGACTCCCTCATCGACTTCTCTTCAAGATAAGTTTTGATTTAGTCGATAAAGGCGAGCAAGGCACTTATGAGTTCCTAGTTTTCTTTGGTATTTGATAGGCCCTTCCATTTCACCAAGTATTCCATATGGGTTGGCTTGCTTAAAAGGACTTGCATTCAACACTCATCCATGATGCGATCAACTTCTCTTGAAGGCATTGTAGTGACCTAGGTTGTGGGATGTATGGGATTGCTTCATCCTAGATCTTCCTTGTTTGCATGGTAAGACATTAAAAGGCTGGCATGGAAGGCTAGATGAAGTTTAAGCCAAGCCAGTAACTGGACTTTGTAAGAGACTTTGTCCACTTGTGCAATGATTGGAAATGTACCTTCATACTTGTGAACTAGTCCCTCATGAACACGGCAAAGTACTTAAGATTTTCAGCCCTTAGCTTCATGAGCACTAAGTCTCCAACTTTGAGCTTGTCAAGCTTCCTCTTCTGATAGGCCCATTTCTTCATTCTCTGCAAGGCTTTCTTTAGATATGCGTACACAATCTCTACATTCTTGTGTCAATCCTTGGTGAAGTGGTAGGCTTTGGGGATACTTCTTTAGTAACCGGCTGCTGCAGTGTGTGGCATGAGTGGCTGCTGCTTTATTACAAGTTCAAATAGGCTCTTATTAGTGGAAGATCTCTGTTGCAGGTTGAATCAGAATTGAACAATGTCTAGAAAATTCACCCAATTCTTTTGGTTGGAACTTACAAAGTGCCAGAGGTATTTCTCCAATAAGGCATTCATGTGCTTGGTCTGGCCATCAGTTTAAGGGTGGCTACTTATTGAGAAGTTTAACTGTGCCCCGAGGAGGTTGAATAACTCAGTCCAAAACTGCCCTGTGAATCTTGAATCTTGGTCACTGACAATGTTTTAGGGCACTCTCTAATACTTCACCACATTTTTCATAAACAAGTAGGTTGTCTCTTCCACTGAGTAATGGATTAGGGCTAAGATGAAGGTAGCATACTTCGAGAATTTGTCTACTACCACCAATATTGTCCCATACTCCTCCACTTTTGGTAGAGAGGAGATGAAATCCATGGAGACACTCTCCCATGGTCTTTGAGGCACTTACAACAGCTCAAGCAACCTAAAGGGTTCGTCTCTCTTAACCTTGTCTGGTTGGCATACGAGACACGTCTTAACATGCTCTATCACATCATCTCGCATGCGTGGCCAAAAGTACCCCTGCTCTAGTAGTGCAAAGGCTCAACGCCATACCTAATGGCCTACCCATAGGGTGTCGTAACACTCCCGCATCAATTCTCTTCTCAGTTCCCCGAACCATGGAACATATAGTCGACCCCCTTTAATGTATAAGAACCTGTCCTTGGTCCAAAATCTTTAAGTCTTGCTGCTCTCGACTAGAGACCATAACACTTTAGCCAAGGGATCTGTCTTGAGTCTCTCCCAGACTCAATCAACTAGGGTGCTCTTTAGTTGGGAAGCACTCTGTTGTCCTTGTTGTGTCAATGTTGTGAGTTTAGCTTTACAGCTCAGGGCATTTATAACGGTGTTGGTTCACCCTGGCTTGTACTCCAATGCCAAGTCAAACTTTGGTAAAAACTCATGCCAACAAGCTTGCTTTGAGGTCATCTTTTTTTTAGTCATGAAGTGGGACACTATTGAATTGTCAGTCTTCACAACAAACTTGGACCCAAGCAAATAATGTCTCCATACTCAAAGGTAATGCACCATAGCTAGCAACTCCTTCTCTTGGGTCGGGTAACGCCTCTCTATCTTAGACAGCTTCTTGATCTCAAAAGCTATCGGGTGATTATCCTGCATCAAAACACCTCTAAGAGAAAAATCAGAAGCATCGATTTGCACTTCAAAAGGCTTAGTTAGGTCAAGTAGTGCTAGTATTGGGTTAGAGGCCACAACAAGCTTCAGTCCTTCAAATGCTTGGTAGTAAGTGTCTGACCATGCACATGGTCGGTCTTTCTTTAGTAAGTTGATAAGTGGTACGGCCTTCCCTGAGTACTCCGTGATGAAGCAACAGAAGTAGTTGGTTAATCCCAAGAATGATTACAACTCAGTACATTGGTCGGCAACTTCCACTTTTGGATGGACTTGACCTTCTGCATGTCCATTTTCACCTGTCCCTCGCCAACAACATGGCTTAGGAACCCAATGCTCTCTTGTGCAAAAAAAAAAAAAAAAAACATGTTTCCTTATATACATATAAATGGTTCTTTCTTAATAAGCTAAAGACAATGCGGTGGTGCTCTACATGCTCCTCTAGGGTAGAACTGTAGACAACAATGTCATCAAGGTACACCATCACAAAATTATCAAGGCGATTTCATTCATCAAGGTGCAAAATGTAGATAGGGCATTTGTCAACCAAATGGCATGACAAGGAACTACAATGCACCATATCTCGGGATGCAGTTGGTCTTTGGCTTATCATCCTTCATGATGCGAACCTAGTAGTATCCTGACCTTAAGTCTAACTTTGAGAAGTATTTGGCCCCTCCAAGATGATCAAACAAGTCTACAATCAAAGGGATGGGGTAGGTATTTCTCACTGTCACCTTGTTTAAAGTCTTATAGTCCACACACAATCTCAAGCTCCCATCACGCTTCTTCTAAAAGAGCACAGGTGCCCCATAAGGCACCTTAGAGGGTTGCGCAAAGCCCGCTTCTAACAACCCGTTTAACTGTTTCCAAAGCTTAGCTAGCTCCGGAGGAGCCATTCGGTAAGGGGACTAAGTAGGTGCCTTCACCCAGGGATGATATCTATCTGATGGTCAATGGCTTATCGTGGGAGTAAGTTCTTTGGGAGTTCCTTGGGCATCATGTCCTTGAACTTGTCTAGGACTTTGCACACAACATCAAGCACAGAGTCATGGGTTGGCTCCTTGGTCTTTACCTTTAGTGCCGCCAAATAAGTTATCTCTCCCTTCCTTAAACCCTTCTTCAACTATAGGGCTGAGATCAACTTCTCACCATTTCTCTTGGAAACATAATGGATCATGCATAGAGTCTCTCCAAACATGCATAGTGACTCCAGGTAAGGCATAAGCATGGCCTGGTTATCTTGCAAGAACTCTATCCCCAATATTACTTAAAAGTCATCTGTTGGAATGGTCATTAGGTTGGCTTTCCATGTCCATGCCCCCAGCTCAAAAGGAACTGATTTGGTTGTGCCATGCATTAAGCAGACTTCCGATATAACAACCTTGATACAACTTGTGTCTTTCTCTAACTTCAAGGCTTCAGACTCGGCAACAAAGTTGTGGGTCACTCTCATATCAATCATGGCCCAAGTGGCATTCTCATTAATTTTCACATCAACAAACATGAGACCCTTGGAAGCAGTCTTCTTGTCATCTACTTGTCCCTTCAAGGCATATAACAGTCAAGGGCTCCCATCCTTGGTTCCTCCCCTTCTTCTTCATCCTTTGAGGTGTCACATTGCATTAGAGCTGCTTATAAGGCATTGAGGGCATGCTTCTATGGACAATTAGCAACTCAATGTGGTCCTCTACATAGAAAACACTTAATGATCTTGGAGCCCACTGTGGATGACATTGAACCCTTTGACAAGGAAGAGTCCTTGTTGTTGTAGGACTTTCCACCTCTAGTGCCCTTGCCCTTGTTGGCTTTGGTAGGTTTATTACCCCCATGGGTAGACGTCTTCTTGTATTGTAGTCATTCAGTCGCTTAGCCATGGCCCGTGTTGATGCCAAGTCTTACACCTGTTGGCATTGTAGTTCTGTCTACACCCAAGGCTTGAGGCCTTCTAGGAAACAAAATAGCTTATCCTTCTTGGACATGTCATGGATGTTAAGTATGAGGGCTGAGAATTGCTTGACATATTCTTGCACCTTGCCTGTGTGTTGCAGCTGGCACAGGTTCATACGGGCAATGTACTACACATTCTCTGGGAGAAATTGGTTCTTGAACTCTCTTCCAATCCTCCCATGTGTCAATAGAGCACTGCTCATTCAGAATGTCATCATATCAAGTGCACCAACACAACTTGGCATCACTCGACAGATACATAGTTGCCATCAAGACCTTAGACTCTTCTGAGTTAGGCATGACTGTGCAAAAGTATTGTTCTATATCAAAGAGAGTTCTCTAGGTCCTTGGCATCTTGACCACCCCCATAGGCTTTAGGGTCAGGAATTCGCACCCTTGTTGGGGCCTTAGTCTACTAGTGTTTCCCGTGCCAACTACTCTCATAAGCAAGTTGCCTAGGGTGATTAGATCCTTAATTTTAATCTGGAGGGCTTCCATGATGCCCCACATATCCTCATCGAGCACCTCAACCACTCCCACAAGCTGATGTTGTCCCTCCTGTAGGGCATCCACTTGTTGACTCAACTGATCTAGCCTAGTGAGTGCCTCATCCGTGAACTCAACGCGGGCATACAGTTGATCCTTTATGCTATATCGGACCATGTTGCCTTGTCTTAGTTGAGCCAAGCTCTAATACCAATTGTCATGGTTAGCCCTAGTTCAACGCTTCCATGTGACACTCATTTCACGCCTATGACATAAGTCAGCCTATGCTAAACAAACCATGCCAAGCAATGATACACTAATTAAGCCACAACACAGACAAACCAAGCCAAGCCAAGCACACACAAAACAAGAAAAGAATGAGCTATTACATTGACATTAATAGAAAAGGATTACAACCTAAAAGCTAATGGGGATCACCATACACAATGTCAACCATAAGGGCAAGGCTTAGAGGCTACACTCCTTGAGAACCTGTCACTTGCCTACAAGGTGGATGTTAAGCCTTTAATGGATTGCTAGAAGGGAACATCCACCCCCCTAGAAAATTATATTGGACTATATACAATAATACCATTGAAGCATGAAATCCCCAAAATGTCATCAGACTTACAAAAATGAAAACCCTCCCAAAAGGCTAAGTGTCACTGGCCATGGCCATGGCCATGCGAACAGTGTTGGATAAAATGGTTGTGACAACATGTCCCCATGTGCACACCACAAAGATGATCTAGTTTTGATACCAACTATAACGACCCAACCCAACTTTAACCTTGGCTTGATATTGTTCGATTGTGGATGTCCCAACATGGGGCCCTCCCACCCTAGGTTTGTTCTCTGAGCTGAGCCACATGCTCTCTCTTGAAAATGAGTCAAACCAAGTTATGGGGTGTTTACATAAAAGCACAGGATCCCTCTCTAGCTAGGCGACATGGGATCTTACACTTTTCCTAAATTTCTCATACACAAGGCACAAGAAGTTAACCTTGACAACTTGATTCTTTGACAAAAATTGCAAAACATATAATATTCAACTAATGTTCTAGCCTAAAATGAATAAGAACAAATAAAACTACAAAAACTATGTCTCATTTGAAGCAATAGACATAGATAATCTATTTTTTAAGGATCCACACATCATAGTCTATATTAAAATAGTCAACATTTTCAAACATGGCATAATTAACCTCTTGACATCTTTACAGAAGTGTTATCTGAACAACAAATTGTACTAGTGCTTTTTTTTTGGGTGATAAATACAAATTGTATTGCTTTGGAAAAATTGCCGCACAAATAACTCAAAATCATAATAGTAATAATATCAAAAAAAAATTTCCTTCATAAAAAAATAAAATAATAATAAAGAATAAAGATACTAGACTACATTTTGTATCTATTTTGGCTAAATTCCCAAGTTACCCATAAAAACAATGACCAGAAAAACCTAAGAATTGAAAAGAAGAAAGTGGAAGGATTGATGTAGCGCAAACTAAACCAAAAAATTAAATCAGATAGAGATGGAGCAAATCCAAGATTCAATAGTTGATACCATGTCTCCTTAAGAGGCTAACAATGAACTTCAGTGGCCACAATTGTGGTTCTTTTTCTAGTAATCTTTTTCAAAATTTCAGTAACATAATGGTGCTATTTCAATGCCTATGAGAATTGTTCACAATTGGACTCTAGGGCAGCAGGAACCCACTCCCCATGTCCTCCTCTTTCCTTAACAACTATATTAGAGTTTATGACCTCAGGTAGTGCCAAATTAGCTAAAATTGAATAAGTGTTACCATAATTTTACTACCACCATGAATTTGACCAACTTAAGTAACAGATAATCAGCAATTGAAAATTTGGCCCTTCATTAGGAAACAACTTATAAAACCAAAGATGCAATGTACAAATTTGACACAATTTGCAACTCTGCAATTTCGATATGAACAAAGCTTGTATTTGGGCTTTTACCAAAATATGAAACTGAATATTGGAATGTTCAAAGTACTCAAAGTATTAAAGACTCATAAATAATCATAATTATAATAGAAAATCACAAATAGGATTTAATTCACATATTCTAATAATTCAAATTGCTACATATACACCCAAATTGTACTTATAATTGCTTATGTGTTTGGATCATTTAGTTAATGACAATTTAATATTCCGTTATTCCTTCTCAAAAGATGTACATATATAACCAAATTCAAGTTAGATATCCCAGAACTAAGTTTACCTGAGATGAATGTTTTGTACCATGAAGTTTGACTAGAAATGAAGACATTAACATTATAAAAAATATTGTCTAGTAACTTCTAATCGCTCAGTAAAGAGAGAAAGAGACAAATTATCAATACCTAGGGAGACAAATCTCTAATATAGAGATGCTCACTTATGGATATTATCACAAAAATTGATTTTTTTAAGATGCACTTACAACTTTACTTTGATTCTGCGAGGAATAAAAGAAAAAAAAATCCTATGTATAGGAGAATCTACAAACACACCAAATGTTGGTGCTGCAGTTGTTGATTGTAGTTGTGTAATGCCACTCTATACCTCACCAAGGCACCAGATCCGAAGGTGTTAGACTTCTAATCACACAACACTCGCAGAAAAAAATGCAACTTACATTGCGCAATTGGGCCCACTGGGAAGAATTTCTAAGTCCTTACAACATGACAAAAACTATAAAATGGTATCCATAGACATAAACTAAACCAAAATGATTTCATTATATATAAACTGCTGTTTAGTACAAAATATCATCTATCCCACAAGCAAGATATGCAGAGCCAAAACTGTACAAGGTAAGACTCTAATCTAGTCTATCTACAACTAGACCACAAAATACTATATCTACCTATAAACCTGACTATATTCGTGGGCTCTCAAGTAGCAGGATCTCGCTTCATGTGGCGAGAGAATGGCTCACAATCTGTAGGGAGGAAATGGTGGGGTGAGCTTGAGGAAAGCCCAACAAGTTAATCTAATCTTCTACAACTTTATAGTGAGGAAAAATAAGATAAAGCAATAATATTTAATTAATCTAATAAAATACATTCGGTAAAGATTTGTAAAGTTGAAGTATTGAAATGATATGCAATTGATGCACTGTGTAAAGTATTGGTCATTACTTGTGTTAGTCTCGTAATTATAGGTGCTAATATGGGGTAGATGATAAACAATCCTAACCCTTGGCCGCTTACACCAAATGTCTGAATCACCAGTTTTAACCTTGGGTATTGAGCACAAGGTGGGTTCTTAGCAGACTCTAACCCATGACTTTGATTAAGCACTCCAAGTCGATACCACAACAACAAGTAAAGCCATATGTAGCAGTAAAACAACTCACATCGTTTAAACAAATATTTATTATGTCAATATAAAACCATGAATAATGTTAGATGAATGTAATGCAATTTACTCTCATCATTCTTTTCCTTTCTTTTTATGCTCTTTATAGGAAAATGACCATTTATCTTTTATGCTCTTTATAGGGAAGTAACCCTTTATCTTTTATTCTCTTTGTAGTGAAGCGCCTCTTTCTCTTTATGCTCAATAAAAAACATACAATAATTTATGTCATGTAATGCTAGGAATTTATTATGCAATACAAAAGTGTCAATTACCATTAACAATATAATGCAATTTTAATATATCTTTATCTTAATAGTGTTTATATATCTTGAAATCATTCCAACCAACATAAGTCATTCAATAGAAAAGTAATTTGTGCATTTCTGAGACATAAACAAACAAATAAATAAATGCATAATTCTATGTTATGCAATGAAGAATAAACATGTATTTAATCCATTACTAAACATTATAACTAATCTCCTAGGCGTAAAGACCCAACCCCTCTAGCTATGACATCTGGGCATAGTTACAAACTCTCCCACCTCAGGTTATTTTTGACCCCTTGGCTCTCCTTACGGGCTGGTTCCTCTGGCCTCTCCCAAAAAATATGTCGTTGCCTTTAGAATTACAACTAGTGTGACACTTCTTGTTTGAGTCTAAGAATCTCTAAACTCCCTATTTCTAAACCTAACTTAGTAAACCTCTTCAACACCTTAAACCCCTCTCTATTCATTCACAACAAAGGAAAAATCATATCATATAGTTTAAGCCTTTAATATATATATTAGTTTTATTTTATAATTTTAGGGAAGCCTTAATTTATTCCATGCATACATTCAAATCCTATGTCCAACAAACCCTATATATGTGGGATGCAAACAAATCATTATATTTATCTATATATGCATGAAAGTAGGTTTAGAACTATAATAAAATGTATCATCTTTACTTTTAATTAAGATAAAAACAATTTAAGCCTAAGAATAATATCTATAAATGGAAAACTCTAACCATAAACATAAAGAATAAATGACCACTTACCGTTTCTTATGCAAGAAGACCTTCCTAAGAGCTCTAAAAGTCTCAGTCTCTTCTTCCTCTTTGTTTTCCCCCTCTTAGCCTAAGTTTCCTTTTTTTTTTTTTCTTCTCCCTCTCTCAGGTTCGGTTTTGGTCGATTGAGGCTAACACCTCTTCAGGTGTTTGATTTTAATTTGTTTTGTTTTATATATATATTTTTCAAAAATACCCCTTACTAGTTTTGGGGTATTAAAAGTTGTGACGTTGACGATGATGTGGGAGTTGATGCTCTAGTCGACAACAAAAAACTAGGGAAAGGACTGGTAGTGGTACATGTGGTCATAGTTGCTGATGTTAAAGTTGTAGTTGTTGATGAAGAACTCCCCCTAAAAATAACAGCTGATGTTAGTGAAGAAGTAGAGACAATGGGTTGTGAAAAGAACAAAGTCGAAGCAGAAGAAGCATGGGTTGTACTCGTTGCTACCGTTGAAGCACCTACAGTTGTGACTGTTGGCATAACTGGTTGTGTAGAAGAAGAAGTCCCAAAACCAAATGAAAAAGGCTTCATGGCTACTGTGCTAGAGAATGTAACAGTAAAAGTAGCACTAGTAGCACCAGATGCTACATTGCCAAATCCGGATGAAGATTGGAAGGCAGTGAAGGACGGAGTTCCAAACGAAAAAGTTGAAGTTGAGGAGGACGATGAAGATGAAGCTGACAAGGTTGTAGTAGGTGCTGAAGAAGAAACGGTCGTAGATGTGGAACTCATAGTGCTCTTAGGAAAAGCTGAACCACTTGCAAATGAAAATGTCGGTGGTGTTGAAGAGGCCAAAAGTGATGAAGCCAAAGCCGAAGCCGAACTGGAGGAAAACAAGTTAGGAAAGGAAGGAACCGTCGCATTCGACAATGAAGAAGATGATGAAAGAGCTCCAAACAAAGAAGAAAGAGCCAGAGCAGGAGTACCAATAGATGCTAGAGCTAAAGAAGCTCTAAACATTGTAGAAGCTGGAGTTAACGAAGCTTCGAACATTGTAGAAGTCGGAGTTAAAGAAGCTCTAAACATTGTAGAAGTGGAGAAAGTCAGAGCACCAACTGTTAAAGAACCCAACGCTAAAGAAGAACTAAAAGGCAAAGAACCAGAGAAAGCTGGGGTAACAGTATCTGAAAAAGCTAAAGTCAAAGATGACAATGATGCCCCAAAAAAAATAAACTAGTACCTGCTGCCGATGTAGAATTCATAGACAGTCCAAAACCGAAAGAAGGAGCAGAGGAAGCCGAAGGAGCAAAACCAAAAGCTCCTCCTCCAAAGCTAGGGTTTGCAAATGAGAAAATTGAGCTTGATGAAGAGGAGGAAGAATCGAATGGGATGGAAAATTTGGCAGCCATCGAAGGGGCTTGAAATCCACAAGAAAAGGGTTGATGCAGTTGAAGTAGCCATAGATGCAAAATTTGTGGAAGATGAACCAAACGACGATGTCCTGAATGAGAAACTAGTAATTGGAGCCATAGAACCAAAAGGAGATGAGGAGGATGAGGAGGTGGATCTAAAAGAAAATGGCGATGAGGTTTGCTGTAATGAAGCTGACAATGATGAAGAAGAAGTGGTGGTGGGGAATAGAGAGAGCGGGTGATGATGAGGCGGTGGCGGAGAATAAAGGAGAAGAGGCGGAAGAAGGGTTAGAGAAGGAAAAGACTGGAGATTGGGAAGATGAGAATGGGGAAGAGAAAGTGGTGGATGATGAAGTTGTGGATGCAGTAGTGGAAGAGAACGTGCTTTCAAAGTTGAAGCTTGACGTGGTTTTTCCTTTGCTTTGAGGTTTTGGGGTTTGGGAGGTTTTTTCTTAGGAAATTATATTCGCACCCCAAGTTTTTTGTAAGCACACCTTCAAAATTTATAAGCACACCTCCAT
>JAOXJP010260601.1:0-15177 GCA_025762735.1 Platanus orientalis | reverse complement strand
ATTCAGAAAGCATATTTGAACATATTAATACATACAAAGTATGATTATCTGAATTCTATTATGTTTTTTGTATTAAAAAAATCAAATTTTTTATAAAAAAATTATTATTATTTTTTAAAAAACCAGAAATTTACATCAAACATGTGGTTTAATGTAAAATTATGCACATGCGTGAAAAACAAGTGTCATGAGGGTATCGATTATCAACTATTGAACCCAAGTATGTAATGATTCTAATGAAATATAATGATTTATAAGTGTTTAATAATGTTTATTATAACATTTCCTAAGATTACATTAAAAATTTTTAAGGCTTACATAGTGTTTCCATAGATTCTATAGGCGACAACGTATGTCATAAAGGTGACGATTCTCCCAGCCATCATAGATAGTTGTTTTTAATATTTAATGATTCCTAAGTCTGAATTAGTGATTATTCTATCAAATCCTAAAGTTTTAAATCAAAATTCCTTCATTTGACCTATATCTCACCCTTCTCTCGGTTTCGGATACCGTTTCTCTGCAATAAGTTGCGATACGCGAGACGTACCCGTATCTCGGGTCTACGATACGAGTCGCGATAACAAGATTTTGAACCTTATTCACGCCCTCCCAATAGCTTAAAAAAATAGAGCTATCACGAGCTCAAAATTTAAAAATATTTCAACAGAAGGAGGCACAAGGATTTCGGTTTGTCATAAGAAAGGGACTCTACATCGGCACCATGAGGAAGGCAGTGGTGGAGGGCAAGTTGTGAGAGTGCTAATGTTTTGCTTCTTGCTCTAATGGGGTTTAATTTTTCTTGTTTTTTTGAACAGTTACAAGCATCTCTAAGGTGCTTAGATTATACAATACATACAGTGTGTGCTGGCGTATGTAGGAAGGGGTTTGTGATGTTATGCTCGTTATCATGGTTGTGTGTTTTGTGTTCGATCATGGGTTCTTAGCTTTTTATATAGTAATTAATGGCAGTGTTTTAACAAATGATATTGGTGTAAATGTGACATTGGATTGAGTGGAGTTATCATGTTTGTTGGATTTGATTTGTGTTGTTTAAGAGTTGATGGATTATGTTAGTTGGGTTTATGGAGTGTGTTCAATGTATTAATTAGGGGTGAGCATGGGCCAAGCCATGGTAGGCCGGATGCAAGCCCTCCATATTCCTTTTGGGCTTGGGTTGGGCCTGGACCCTAAATTTTTAAATATTTAGGTTCAAACCCAGTCCTAATTATTTTGTCGAGTCTCATGAAGGGCTCGGGCCAACCCATATTTTCTCATCTAAAGAAAAAAACTTACCTCTAATAAGTATTGAACCCAAAACCTAATATATATAGGGCTGGGCTGAGGTAAGCCCGAGCTGGGCCCTAATAAAGGTTTGGGCCAGCCCGGGCCCATGCTCACCCTTGGTATTAATCTGCTGATCATGTTAGATTCTTTTATTGAGTTAATGTGTTGGTGTTTTACCAGTAGCATAATTTAATATAATAGAAAGCTTGGAATCTGTTCTAAGTTGTTAGGGCATATCTCCCCAAATTGTTAATGTGTAAATTCTTAACTACACGAAAGACTTTTAGAATTCCTATGAATGGGTTTCTAAATCAGTCGGGTGTTCGTGGCCATTTTTATACAAGTTTTCTCATTGATTATTAGTAGGTTGATTAGTGGAGTATAATTTGTGGGTTGCATATTGATTAGGGGTACTGTACTTAGTTATTAGTTGATAAAGTTGTTGGGTTGAGGGATTTTGTTAGGTTGATGGAGCTTCTTGGGTTATTAAATGCAGGTAGATGACTAGAAACTAGAAAGGAGCAAGTCACTAATCCTATGCACCTATAGGAAGAAGCTGAGACTCCATATAATCATCTCTGGCGAGGATTTTCTACGCTGATGCTAACCTCCGCCAAGGTCAAGAGGCAGCCACATTAGTTTCAGAAATGATTTACACACGCCCCCAAAAAGTGTAAATCACTTTTGGCGCTGATGTTTCCACCCATTTGACCCTCAGCAGAGGTTAGAGGAGGATAGGGTCGGTGTATAAAATCCATGCCGAATCATCTCTGGTCTGAATGGAAAGATTGTTGTTAAACAAAGATAATATTGTCTAGCTTGACTTTCAACTAACCACTGGCAAGGTGTCTCGGTAATTACACATAGGTCAAAGGAGAATATTTTAGTAAATCCACAGTAAATAATTAAGTATATGTGTATTTATCAAAGTACCCTTTCTCAGGCATCATATTGCATGTTGGGTAGCAAATGGCGTGGTATCTCTCCAATCAGACCAGATATGAATCAAACTCGTCCCCTCATATGAGTTTGCTTGCGGTGGCACTTTGCTAGATTTTGTTTTTTCCATGGGCCTTGCCATGGTTGGACTTAATTAGTTATGTGGGCCTAATCTGTGTCTAGTGAAGGATAAGGAGTAGCATATTTGGTGGCAAATATTATAATTTGTGTAAACAATCTTAATTATTTCAAGTTTTCAACCATAAAATTTGATCTCAAACAAACCATTGTAAGCTTCTACCTTGTCAGAACAAAAATCAGAATAAGATTAAGACAAAAACAATTTTTTTATCGCCATGTTTGTTTTACAGTTTACACCCCCCTTAACTTTTACTGCTTTGAAACAAGAATGGTTGTACCTTCAAATCTCATGTCCGTGACTTTTCTCATTTTCTCTCTTCATTAGTTTAACTTAACTTACACGGTTCATGGTTTTCATAAGGTTCCAAATTCATTGTCGATTTCAGTTGAAAAGTAAAGAAAACTCCAGTCAATAGTACACCACATAGTTGATTAGACTTCTTTTTTCAGGTCTGGTGAATCCTCAAAGTTCAATAATTTGGGAGAGTATCGTCTGCGCTGCCCCCCCTTGTGCAACATTGGGAGACGAGAGAGGGGAAGTATCATTTCACTTTTGGGGGTTGATGTGACATTCAGAAAAAGTGAAATGATACCCCCCCTTGTGTCTTGGCCCTCTACATCGCACAAGGGGGGCGGCCCAGAGGATATGAGGCTCTATAATTTGGGATTATGACAACTCATCACATGCCACATAGTTGCTATTTTTTTCTTTGTTTTGTTCTTTTGATTGTTTATTGTTATGCTTATGTGGTCCAAGAGTGCAAATCGAGGGAGATTTTCTTTTCCTCTTTTCTTTCCAAATCATAGCTCACGACAACATTTTGATTCAACTTGAAAGGTTTACGAGTTAACCTGATTTGAGAATCATTTCAGTTTTAATTTTAAAAATATTAGAGAAAGGTAAAAATTGATGCAATTTTTTTAAAACTTTTTATTAAGACAAGTGAATTTTTTATTTAACGCTGGAATAAACTAAATTTTATGTTGAAATTTCATAAATAAGCATCCGTTAATCTACTAATCTAAAGAAAATTGAGTTCTTCACTGGGGGATTAATTTAAAATAAACATTGACATTTCATGAAATATCTCAAATAAAATTAACATTTCACACAAAATAATTTGGATGAGATGACTATTATTGATCAATGTATGAGCCATTTTTTTTTCTAAGTTTATTATATATCTAATTTATTTTCAGTTATCCAAGTTTTAAGTTAAGATCACGAGTCAATATGTTCCAACTGTTGGAGATTAAAAAATAATGATAACAATGTGGATAATCTGCCATATATAATTTTAAAATTTTAAATGTAAGATTAAATAGAAGATATTGTACTACTAAAGATTTGTTATCCAAAATTAAAAACTACCAGAAGAAATTTGCATAACCCAAGCTTAATTATCCCTTCCCGAAAGAGGGGAAAAAAAGAGACTTCAAATTAGCATGGACTTCCAAGTTGATCACTTGACTCAGCCAAGCCAAACGAATCACTCGAGTCTCGACTCAACTAAGTCAAGCTTACTTGGAGTCACCAGTATGACTTGACTCGCTATGCTTTAAAACCCAACTTGGCCAAGTCAAGAAGTCAACATGGCAAGATGACAATTTATGTTGGAAAATGTGTATTATGTGTGTATGTGTATGTGTTTATTTATTTTTATTTATAGGTCTATGCCATGGATGGTCCTTCGTATAGAATAAGCTCTTCTTCCTCGTCGATCAGCAAAGAAGCACTTTGGGAGGAGAATGTGGCAGAGATCTCTACGTCGAATTCAATCCTTCATTAATTCAACAGTGAAGTTCTTTTGCCCAAGAAGATCTTGCACTTCAATGCTCCAACTCGACCATGTTTTGAAGGCCAGCTCCAATAACCAGGGCCTTGATGAAACATGCCTTTTGCGCAAGGATTAATTTTCCTAGGGAAGAAAAAGAAAGAAAAAGTAATGAAAATGTTTATGAGTAATTGGAAGATTAAATAAGTATATAATAAGCTATTTAAAGACTGGTTATTTTTTCATTTAATGAATGTAAAGATCAATATTTATATATAGTAGACCATTACAATTGTTTTAACCATAAGCCTACGAACCTGCCACCTTCATGGACCTGGCTAGGTCAAGGACTGAATATGTTATAAAACCTAATTTTCTTGTGATGATGCCCAGAAGAGGATCACTCAGATGGTTCAATGACATCCCTCGATCTGGAATCCGGGTGGTACCTGCACACTAGCGGGAAGATGACGTCGGTGTGGCGTCGGCCAACTCCTCTCCGATGCCCAAGTCAGAGTCCGGGAAAAACTAAAAGAAGAATTTCCTTCTCTCTTTAGGGATTGATTATACTTACCTCTCCTCTGGGGTTCTTTTCTCCTCTTATCTCCTTTCCTTTCCCGTTCCTCAAATATTCTTTGAGTTGGTTACAAGAAAGTGGGGGAGTGGTCCACGTGTCAGTGTTAGGTTGGTAGTTGTTCTATCATGCTTTGTATCCTGTAACCGCTTTTGTCTTACTTGTAGTACACTTGGGTATCGTCGCGCATCTGTCGCCTCGAAAGCAGTAGGCGGTCATCCCTCGGTCGTTTATGCTGATGAGTAAACTAAAAGGCAACGGGGTCGGTTGGCACTCTACATTTCTAACGGGTTAGACGGAAGATTTCCTTTGACAGGTCGATCGGTAGCATTCATCTCCGATGGGTCAGTTGGTAATTTCCTTCTTTATTAGGTCGATCGGTAGTCATCCTTTCTGATGGTCGGTCGGTAGCCACGCTTTCTGGTGGGTCGATCAGTAGCCATGCCTTTTGCTAGGTCGATCGGTAATCTTTTTATTTGTTGGGTCGCTGAACAAACTAGATGGACCGGGGGGGTTCGCTCAGTTAATCTACTCAGCCATCTCGGGTCCACATACTCCATCATCATATGCCCCCTATTCCTCTTGTCCGTTAGTACGAGTGGACATGGAAAATATAAGAAGTTGAGTCGATCGGGGCATTGGTGCTTCGTCTTCGCCTCCTTGAGCCCTGTGCCATTAATGAAGGTAAGATGTGCGGGTTGGTAGCCATTTTCTCTCGAATCGCGCTTTAATTTGACGGCCAGGGGTCTTTAGAGTGATCCGACGGTTCAAGATAACTTTGAATGGTATGTATATGGGTTGGTTCTCTTGTCTTCTCCAGTCTTCCACTTCGCTTTGAATCAACCTCCGTTCCTCCTGGGTAAACTGCTCATATTCGTGTCTGTGCTGCATTAAGGAGATCACCTACCGGAAATGAGTCAAGGTACCATATGCTCCGTTCCTTCTTCACACATTTTTTATTTGATTTGCTCTTCTTTTCTTCTCCCTTCCCTCTTTCTTTTCTTGTTTGGCTTCCAGTATTGTTTCCTGGTTACAACCTCTATTCTCCTCCTTTCTGCTACTAGGACTCTTGATCCCTTATCGCTACCCTTAGGACTCCACCCTGGACCCTACTAGGGCACCCTTTGGGTTTTACGTCATCCGTTTTTACTATTATCTTCACACTCACCAACATCCACTAGACCTGAGCGCCTTAGGGTTCTACCTGTCTTCTTTGGATAGTATTTTTAGTCGCTTCTTAGAGGCGATAGGCCCTTCAGTTGGCGTTATATAAGCCCTTGATCAAATGGATCATTCTTCGGAGTCAAATAAGTCAGTTACAGCCCTTGACGAGAACCTCATCTGTGTTGACTCCCCTGACTTGGCTCATCCTTCATCACCGATTAGGTCAGGTCAGTTTACCCATGTGCCATATGCTGCTGAGGGTGTCCTTTCCACCTTGTCGAGGTCTCGACTAGATAGTTTTTGTCAGGCTTATCAGATACCCGAGTCGGTTAGCTTGAGGGTCCCAGCCTTTGATAAGTGGGCTTGTTCCTGTCTTTCAGGGGAGGTTTCCATCTTTGAACAGGCTTTGGAGGTTGGTCTGCGGTTCCCAATTCCTTTGTTCTTCCGTCAGCTTCTCACCCATCTTCGTTTAGCCCCAGGCCAAATCAAGCCCAACTCGTGGAGGATCCTGATTGCCTGCATGGTGTTGTGGCCTGCGTGCAGTGGCGGCCAGGATCACATCACCGTTCCTAAGTTCCTCTATTGCTACAAGGCAGTGGAGATGCATTCTGGGTGGTGGTACTTCATAGCTAGGGTACCCAACCGAGCCTTGATCACAAGTCTTCCAACGTCAAACAAGGGTTGGAAAAGCAAATTCTTTTTTGCATCAGAGGATGGTCTGGAGTTAGTCCCATAGGAGTCGCCTTACAATCAGAACCACACAGTTCCCAAGATATGGGGTAAGCTGCGTGCAAGAGATAATTCTTAGTTATGTTAGCCATTCTCATTCTTTACTCATTCGGTCGGTCTGATATTCCTGGTTTTTATAGCATTAGTTGAGCACCCCTTGTCTGATACTCAACTTAAGAGGCTGGGACGGGCTTTTACGCACCTAGTCCGAGACTTTTCTCTATTGGTGAATTCTGAGTCTCTTTCCACATACTTGTTCAGCCCAGAGATCTCATCATCCTTACTCGCGGTGGGTCAAGCACCTGGCTCATCTTCTATCCCCATCGGTTAAGCATCTAGCTTGCCTCCTCTTCCAATTAGTCAGGGATTTTTTTAAACGTCTGTTTACATGTGCAGATATGTCAGTCGTTCCCTCAAAGTTGTCCTTGAAGAAAGTGTTGGCCAAGTTGACCCCTGGCAGCTCTCAGAAAAAACCACGGTTTTCTCAACACCGCTCGGTGGAGAAAGATCATTCTGGGCTGACTCCTTCGTTGGCCCCTGCATCAGTCTTGCAGCCTCCCATTTCAGTTGTTGAGTTAGAGGCTGCTTTAGATTCCTTTCCTTCCTTTGACAAGTGCGTCGAGAATCTTCCTTCATATTACGCGGAGGGCTCGTCTAAGGGAAAGGAGAAAGCTACTCCTTCTTTGTTGGCCAAGGAGATCGAGGTTATTGGTCATCTGTGCTCGGTCGTCTCTGAACAGGATCTGAAAAGCCTGTGGCCCAACAACACTGAAGTTTTGGCTAGGAGCATCCTTTTCGACGTTGAGAGGGTAAACTTCCTTCTTCTTTTTTTAATGAATTACGTCCCTTCATCTTGCCTTATTGAATCTCCTTATTGCAGGTGTTGACAAAAGTGACCGCCCTTGCTAATTGTCAGCTCACCACCGACAATGACGCCAGGGACCTTAAGGAAAAGCTGTCTGAGGTAGAGGCCGAATGAAAAGCTCTGAGAGATAAGTTAGCCGATATCGAGCATAGGCTCAAAGGCGTCAAGGCTGCACTGGAGGAGGCTCGGGACGAGGCCAAGGGAGAAAGGGCTATTGCCCCTATTTTGCAAAGGTCTCTGGGTGAGATGAAGTCCCAATAAGAGGTAGCGAAGGAAAAGGCTGCAAACGAGGCAGTTGCAGCTTATCTACAATCTGAGGCCTTTAATGACGAGACGATGGAGTATTTTATTAGCAATTTCGAGACTTTCCGTCACCGAGCTTTGAGGATATATCCTGGCCTTGACCTTTCCATGCTGAGGGCCGATGCTGAATCAACGTCTGTTGTGCTGGAGTTGAACAAGGAAGCGGTCACCGACCAAGAGAAAGATGACGCGACCTCTTAGGGACTTCTTCATATGTATTTTTGTAATGACTAAGGAACCTTCATATATAGATCCCCTGTTTTTTTTTAACTATCATGAATTAAAATTTTCTTTCCTTTCTTTGTTGATATGTTGATAGCTTGGTGAATTGTTTATATATTTTCGTGGTGCCCTTTAGCATGACAATCATCGTTCATTGTTGTTAGGCCGAGGGGTCGCTTCAGACTACTCGAGACTTTAGTTTTAGACCATTATGATAGACCGATGTAGTAGACCGAGGGGTTGAGTTATTAGACTTAGTTCATTTTTACGACTCCACTTGAGGCATTTATTATAGACCGTGGTAGTAGACCGAGGGGTCGAGTTACTAGACTTAGTCCATTTTTATGAGTCCACTCGGGGTGTTCATTGTAGACCATTGTAGTAGACCAAGGGGTCGAGTTACTGGACTTAGTCCATTTTTACAACTCTACTCAGGGAGTTCATTGTAGACCATTGTAGTAGACCAAGGGGTTGAGTTATTGGACTTGGTCCATTTTTTTACTCCACTCGAGGCATTCATTATAGACCATTGTAGTAGACCGAGGGGTCGAGTTATCGGACTTAGTCCATTTTTACAACTCCACTCGGGTTGTTCATTGTAGACCGTTGTAGTAGACCGAGGGGTCGAGTTACTGGACTTAATCCACTTTTACGATTCCACTCGGGGCATTCATTGTAGACCATTATAGTAGACCGAGGAGTCGAGTTACTGGACTTGGTCCATTTTTATGACTCCACTCGGAGCGTTCACTGTAGACCGTTGTAGTAGAACGAGGGGTCAAGTTACTGGACTTAGTCCATTTTTATGACATCACTCGGGGAATTCATTGTAGACCATTGGAGTAGACCGAGGGGTCGAGTTATTAAACTTGGTCCATTTTTACGACTTCACTCGGGGCATTCATTGTAGACCGTTGTAGTAGACTAAGGGGTCGAGTTACTGGACTTAGTCCATTTTTACGACTCTACTCAAGGAGTTCATTGTAGACCGTTGTAGTAGACCGAGGGGTTTAGTTACTGAACTTGGTCCATTTTTACGACTCCACTTGGGGCATTCATTATAGACCATTGTAGAGACCGAAGGGTCGAGTTACTGGACTTAATCTATTTTTATGACTCCACTCGGGGCGTTCGTTGTAAACCGTTGTAGTAGAATGCTATGCCATGCTCGACAGTAAACAAATTTTACTATTATGAATAAAAGATTACATGACTATTGGTAATACCTTTTCAAGTGTCCAATGTTCCATGGTCGGGGTAGGGTCTTTCCGTCCATGGATTCTAGGCAATAGATTCCTTTTTGTGCAATCTGGGTGAGTCGGTAGGGACCTTCCCAATTGGGTCCTAGCTTTCCATCTCCTAGAACATGTATTGCTAGGCTGACTTTCCGAAGGACGAGGTCCCTATTTTGGAAGTACCGCAGATGCACTCGGGTTTTGTGATACTTCAACATCCTCTATTGATAAGCTGCCATGCTAATGACGGCTTCCTCTCTCCTTTCCTCCAGCAAGTCAAGGTTTAGGCGCAGCTCTTTTTCTGACCCCTCGGCATGTGATTCCTGAATTCTCAGACTTGCCATCCCGACTTCCATTGGTATCACTGCTTCGCAGCTGAAAGCCATGGCGTAGGGGGTCTCTCCCGTGGGACTTCTCGGGGTTGTTCTGTATGCCCAGAGAACACCTGGTAGCTCATCAACCCACTGCCCCTTCGACTCTTCCAACTTGGTCTTGATGATCTTCAATATAGTTCTATTAGTGACTTCCACCTGTCCGTTGGCCTGGGGATGTGCTGGGGAGGAGAAATGGTTCTTGATCCCTAACTAGGAGCAGAATTTGCGAAAATGTTGATTGTCAAACTGCTTTCCATTGTAGGTAATGATGACTTGTGGTATCTCGAATTGACAAATTATGGACTTTTAAATGAAGTTACATACATTGTGCTCAGTTATTTTCGCTAGCGCCTTGGCCTCAACCCATTTTGTGAAATAATCTACCGCCACAACGAGTAACTTCCTCTGCCTCATCGCCAGGGGTAGTGGTCCTACGATGTCGATTCCCCACTGGGCAAAGGGCCATGGTCCGATAATGGGTGAGAGCTCCTCAGCTGGCTGCTTGGGAATGTTGGTAAACCTTTGACAACTATCACACTTCCTCACATGGTTTGCCGAGTTGGCTTGCATCGTCAGCCAGTAGTCTCCAGCTCTAATCAATTTGTTAACTAGAGACCAACTACCCGAATGGTTTCCACAGATTCCCTCGTGGACCTCCCTTACGACATAGTCTGCCTCGGCTGGTGATAGGCACCTTAAGTAAGGTAAGGTGAAATTTTGCTTGTAGAGGAGTTCTCCAATTAAAGTGTAGCGACTGACACGCATCTTCAGTTTTTTAGCCTCTCCTCAGTTTGATAGCAGAGCTCTTATTTTTAAAAACTTTATAATTGGTATCCTCCAGTCATCTGCTGGCACATTCGTACACATACAGAGCTTCGGCTCGTCTTCCATGCTGGGTTGATTGGGTCTACTTACTAGCAGTCGGTTGCCTATGACGTATCTGTCATCAAAGGCCAACCGTGCTAGCCGATCGGCATGCTCATTTTGACATCTCCGAATATGCTTAATCTCAACAGCCTTGAAGTGGGACATGAGCTCCCTGACTCTGGCCAGGTATTTCTTCATTCTCTTCTCTTTGGCTTGATACTCTATAGTTACTTGTCCTTTAATGAGCTTGGAGTCAGTGTGAGCCGACAAGCGTGCGGCCCCCGCCTCAATTGCCAAGCTTAGTCCGGCTATCAAGACCTCATACTTGACTTCATTGTTTATTGCTTTGAACCCCAATTGGATTGTGTACTCAATTACTATTTCCTTGGGGGTTGTCAACAAGAGACCCGCACTGCTAGATGAAGCAGTGGACGATCCGTCCACGTGAAGGGTCCATTCTGATTCAGGGGGAAACTTTTCACACATCTCTGGTGTTAATTCAGCTAAGAAATCCGCTAGGACCTGCCCTTTTATGGTTGTCCTCAATTGTAACAAATGTCAAATTTTCCCAACTCCACGGCCCATTTCACTAACCTGCCCAAGACCTCTAGTTTCTACAACACGGCCCTCAGTGGTTGATTCGTTAGTACTACGATCTGATGGGATTGGAAGTAGGGCCTGAGCTTTCTTGCTGTTGTTATCAAGGCGAATGCCAATTTTTCCAGAGGTAGATACTTCAATTCTGCTCCATGGAGGGCTTAGCTGATATAGTAGGCAAGGATATGACCATGCTCATCTCTTACTAGGACTAAGTTCACAGCTACCTCGGACACTGCCAGATATAGAAATAAGTCTTCTCCTGGGGTTGTTCGCCCAAGGGTTGGTAAGCTCGCCAAATGCCCTTTAAGATCTTGAAATGACCACTTGGCTTCCTCCGTCCACTCGAACCCTTTCTTTAAAAGGTGAAAAAAAGGAAAGCATCTATTTGTCGACCTTGAAACGAATCGGCTGAGGGCAGCCACCCTTCCTACCAGCTGTTGAACGTCTTTCATGGTTTGTGGTGACTTCATATTCATAATTGCATCGACTTTCTCCAGGTTGGCTTCTATCCCTTTATGAGAGACCATGAACCCTAAGAACTTGCCAGCCGACACCCCGAAGGCACATTTAGCTAGGTTTAGTTTCATTTGAAATCCCCTTAGGGTTTGAAGGGTTTCTTCCAGGTCATCCACATGTCTCTCAACTTCCATGTTTTTACAAGCATATCGTCCACGTAGACTTCTACATTTCTCCCAATCTGGGTCTTGAACATTCTATTCACCAGCCTTTAATAAGTGACTCCCACGTTCTTTAACCTGAATGGCATGACTTTATAACAATAGGTCCCTCAGTCGGTTATGAAGGACATTTTCTCACGATCCCCTTTCTCTATTCGTATTTGGTTGTAGCCTGAGAATGCGTCCATGAAGCTGAGTAGGGCGTGGCCCGAAGTAGAATAAACCAGTGTGTCTATTCTTGGTAGGGGGAAGCTGTCTTTGGAACATGCTTTGTTGAGGTCAGTGAAGTCTATGCACATCCTCCACTTCCCATTGCTCTTCTTTACCAACACCACATTGACCATCCAATCGGGATAGGCGACTTCCCATATGAACCCCGCTTTCTGTAGCTTCTTCACTTCTTCTACTATGGGTTGGTTCTGGTTGATCGTAAAAGTTCTTTTTTTTATCTGACTGGTTTCACAGTTGGGTCAACACTCAGCCTATGCGTGATTACTCTTGGGTCGATCCCGGGCATGTCCGCCTGTGTCCAAGTGAAGGCATCCCTATAGGTCGTCAGGAGTTTTTGTAAACGGAGTTTGATTTCTTCAGGAAGCATCCTCCCCACATGTACTACCCACTCAGGATGGTTAGGGTCTACGCCCAGCTCCTCTAAATCCTCTGCTGACCCAATCCTCCTTAACTGGTCGTCGTCTCTGTCCTCCATGTCCTCAATAACGAGGGCCTCCCTGGACTCTTTTCCTTTTAGAGATGTCATGTAGCATTCACATGCCATTGTATGATTGCCTCTTACTTCTCCAAACCCCTCCTCGGTCAGAAAGTGCATCAACAAGTGATAAGTCGAGGTTATAGCCTTTATTTTGTTAAGTGTCAGCCTCCCTATGATCGCGTTATAAGCTGAGGGGCGATCCACAATCAAGAAGTCGGCTGCTTTGGTCACTTGGTGGGGGAAAGTTTCGGCTATCACAGGTAGTGTAATGGTCCCCACTGGATACAGCTTATCTCCCTTGAAGCCGACCAATGGTGCTGTAGTCGATTGAATTTTCTCCTTTTTGATTCCGATTTGCTCGAAAGCAGATAAGTATAGGATGTCAACCGAATTGCCATTATCTATCAGTATTCTCCGGGTCTGGTGGGTGGCTATGACCAAAGTGACCACCAAGGCATCATCATGGGGGTGTTGCACTCCTTCAGTATCTTCTTCGGTGAACGTGATGCTTTCTTTCCAAATCTGGGGGATTTTTTTCGATCGTTCGGTGGAATAGATTTTCCCATGTGAAGCTTTTATTGCCCTAGCATATGCCCTCCTAGCCGATGACTATTCGCCACCTCTCGCTAAGCCACATGCAATGACCTTTATCTCACGCAGCGGCTCAGGTCCAGTATTCCTTTGGCTTGGAGATTCCTCAGCTCTTTCTGATGGTGTTCGTGGACGACTTGCTACAAAGCATCTTAATCTTCCCTCTTGAATGAGCGCTTCTACCTGGTCTCTTAGGTTGATGCAGTCCTCTGTATTGTGCCCATGGTCACGGTGGAACCGACAATACTTCTTCTGGGATCTCTTCTCTGGGGGGTCTTGAGCTTCTCAGGCCACTTTAAAGAAGGGTGGTCCTGTATATACATAAACACTTGCTCTAGCAGGGAATTGAGCGGGGTATAAGCCTGTGACCTACGAGGTGGTAGGCGTGCTTCTCTAGGTTGCGTCGCCCGGTCGGGATTATCTCTCATCCTTCCTTCAGCTTTAACTACTTTCGGTTGCTCATCTCTTTTTCTCTTTGACTGCTCATGGAACTAGTTCCCTTGATCCCTTTGGACTGCCATCGCTTCTTCGACGTTCATGTGCTTTTGGGCCCTCAGCATCAGCTCAGCCATACTACTCGAAGGGGACTTCGAAAGAGAGAATAAGAATTTAGTGGGCAATAGCCCACCCATGAAGGCGGTGAGCACGACCTTCTCATCAGCACCATCTACTTGCATTACCTCCTGATTGAAATGAGAGACATAGTCTCTTAGCGATTCCCCTTTTGCCTGTTTGATATTAAGGAGATAGGTGGCCAGCTGACGATAACGCCTCCCTCCTATGAAATGACTGGCAAATGACTGACTCAATTCAGAGAACGAATTGATGTTGTTGGGTTGAAGGCTATTGAACCATATTCGTGTTGAACCTTTCAAGGTTGCCGAGAATGCCCTGCACATGATCCTATCTGAGTAGTCATGCAATAGCATCAAAGTTTTGTAAGTCTCCAAGTGATCAAATGGATCATTGCTTCCTTCAAAAGATTCCATCGAGGGAATACCAAACTTCTTGGGGAGAGGATGCGACATGATCGTCGTGGAGAAGGGATGATCTGTCCTCTGTACCAATGCTTCCACCGTAGATGGAGCCTTACCTCGGATAGCTTCCATTACCATGTTCAGTTGTTCTTACATCCTCTGAATATGACTATCTTGTTCGGCTGTAGTTCCCTCGCCTATGGCACTGGTAGGCCGTGACACTGCAGCTCCTGGACCTTAGTTATCATCTTCCCTCTCCCTTCTAGGTCCTTCCACTTCTGGTCCAGGATGCTTACCATCCTGTGTCCTTCTATCGTTGGAGCATAGATGTTTCATCCACTCCATAAGCTTGCGATTTAACTCCTGATTTTGTCGTCATTCTTTCCATACTGCGGTGAAGATCTTACAGCTTTTGCTCCAGGCTTACAATTCGGGCTGCCTCGACCTCTCTTCTTCCTGAATTGTTCGTGGATGATGCATTCCAATGAGCTTCCATTCTTCCAGATCAAGTTTCTACCATAAGACCTTTATCTTTCCGAAACTTTCTTTTCATTCCCACAGACGGCACCAACTGATGATGTCCAAAAGAGGATCACTTAAATGGTCCAATGACATCCCTTAATCTGGAATCCGGGTGGTACCTGCACACTAGCAGGAAGATGACGTTGGTGTGGCACCGGCCAACACCTCTCCGACGCCCAAGTCAGAGTCCGAAAAAAACTGAAAGAAGCATTTTCCTCTTTTTTGGGATTGATTGTACTTACCTTCTTTAGGGGTTCCTTTCTCCCTTTATCTCGTCTTTTTCCCTATTCCTCGAATATTCTTCGAGTTGGTTACAGGAAAGTGGAGTGGTACACGTGTCAATGTTGGGTTGATAGTTATTTTGTCATGCTCTACATCCCGCAACCGCTTTTGTCTTACTTGCGGTCCACTCGGGTATCGTCGTCCATCCGTCGCCTCGAGAGCCACTAGCGGTCATCCCACGGTCGTTTTTGCCGATGAGTAAACTGGAAGACAATGGGGTCGATCGGTACCCTATATTTCTAATGGGTTGGACAACAGATTTTCTCTGTCGGGTCGGTTGGTAGCGTTAATCTCTGATGGTCGGTCGGTAGCCACGCTTCCTGGTGGGTCGATCAGTAATTTTG
>JAOXJP010260591.1:0-21059 GCA_025762735.1 Platanus orientalis | reverse complement strand
AAGAGGGACATGGCAGCTTGTAATTTAACAGCAGATAAGGCTTTAAACAGAGCGGAATGGCGGAACAGGATTCATGTGGCCGACCCCAAATAGTTGGGATAAGGCTGTTTGTTGTTTGTTGTTGTTGTGGTATTTGACACTTTTAGGCCCTCGATTTCACTATTGGAGTGGCCATTTTTCTCTATTGAAGTGCCTAGTAGTTAATGCAAGGTCTTCTATGCTTCATATGCTGCTTTTTTTCTTGGTTTATCTTATGGCTAGTACTTTAAGACAGTATCGTCCTTTATCAGACCTCCTTGGTGTGTTTGTATTGTTGTGTTTGGGGACTGATTAGCTCTTTGTGGTGCCTTGCCTCTGTGTAGCCATGTGCCTTTGCTGTTTGTAGTTGTTTGTGGTGATCGAAAGCATTGGTGGTCTCTATATTGACCTTTCTGACAATGTTTCATATTGTTGCAATGCATTAATGCCTTACAGCTTGTATTGTGACTTTATCATGTTCTACTAATCTGTTTATGCCGTGGGAGTGTGTTTGAGGCCTGTTGTGTGTATCTTGGATACATATAGTTCACCAACCTCTGTTTTTGGGGTTGCATTGCATTGATTGGCATTGGTGTGTTTTTCTGCTGCTACGTTGTTGTTCATATTGGTTGTTAATGCCTCATAAGTCATAACAGTGTTCCTACACTCGTGTGGTTGCTCGTTCTTAGTTTGGCTCTTGGATGCACGGTTGACTTCTTTTGGTTACATTGTTTAGTACTCTCGTGTTGGCTTCTTCCTGTGGTGGTGTGTTTTTTGAGATCCGTAGCAATGTATTTGGTGTTCCTCTTAGGGCTGCTTAGTATTTTCCGTAGTGTGGTTATGTGCCTTTATGTTGTGAAGATTTGGCAGATCAACTCTTTGGGTTCTTGCTTTACTCGGTCAAGTTGTGGAGTTTCACCATTGTTTGGTTTGCCTTTGGATTCCTGCAGTTATTAGGTGTAGTGCATTTCATGGTGCTTTGACTTGTAGTTTGTATTTGGCGTCCAATTATGGCACGGTTTCTAGCTAATACTATCTATCTGTGCGTTCTGGTGCTTCAATATCTTCTCTTACCTTGTCATCCTTGGATAACTGACTATGGGGCTTCTCATTATATGACTTGTACACCTAGCCTTTTTTCTTCATATTGTGTTGCTTCGGGTAGAGACAAAATATGTATTTCTGATGGCTCCTTATCTTCTGTAGCTGGTGTTAGTTGCATTCCCTATACATCTTCCTTGTCTTTATCCTTTGTATTTCATGTTTCCAATTTTCAGTTAAACCTTATTTCCGTCAATCATATTATCAAAGCATTGAATTGTAGTGTTACTTTTTTTTTTCCTTCTTATTGTGTTTTCCAGGACTTGTAGATAAGGAGGACGATTGGCAAAGGCCATGAGGATCAGGGGTTTTATCTTATGAATGGTTGTTTATCCATTGCCTTTACAGCCAAGCAGGAGCCCTCTCCCTCCATTTCGGTTCAGCAGTTTTTCCTATCTTTTATTCCACCTTCTAATTCTCACTAGACTAAGCTTTTTCAGTGGCATTATCATCTTGGTCATATCTCATTTTCTATGTTGCAAAAACTATTTCCTGAGCTATGTCATTCCATTTGAGATTTCCATTGTGAATTTTGTGAGTTTGCCAAGCACTGTCGTTCTTCTTACCTTCCTAGTATGAGTCACAGTGCTACTCCATTTTCCCTTGTTCATTATGATGTGTAGGTGCCTAACCCAATTACTTCCTTGTTTGGATTCCATTATTCTATGACATTTGTTGATGATTACTTTAGGGCCATTTGGTTTTACTTGTTGAAATCCAAGAGAGGTTTTTCGGCCTTTCAGTTATTCCATAAATTGGTCGCAACCCACTTTGACATCAAGTTCAAAGTTCTTCATTTTGATAATGGTGACAAATATATATCTACTGCCATTTCATCTTACTTTTCTCAACATGGTGTCTTCCTTAAACTACTTGTCCTAGTACTCCCACGCAAAATGGGGTTATTGATAAAAAGAACCAACATCTCCTTCAGATCACTTGTGCCTTATTGCTTCATATGTATGTTCTTCATGTCTTTTAGGCTGATGCTTTCTAAATTGTAGTTTATGTGATGAACCGTATACACTCATGCATCTTGGGATTTAAACGTCCCATTGAGCTTCTTTTTGTGTTCTATTCTTGGATTATCCTTTACACCTAAAGTGTTTGGTTACATATGTTATGTCCATGTTCCTAAATTTGATCGTTTCAAACTAGACGCAAAGGCTCTTAAATGTATCTTTCTTGGGTGTGCTCCAAATTAAAAGAGATACAAATGTTATCATCCCTTTATTTGGAAGCATAATGTTTCCATGGACGACACCTTTCATGGGACTATTTCATTCTTCTCTCCTAGTCTTCATCTTCAAGGGGAGATGTGATGTATGTGAAGATGAGGCTATTCTTCCTCTCCCTATCTCTCCGTATTCCTTTGATGTTGATTGATGTCATAAAAAGGGAGAACAAGAGGCCGCTCTAAAGGAAGAAAACCCTATTTAAAAGAAAGGATGGGTGAAATATTTTACTCGTGTTTGTTAGAAAGAGGAAAAATGTTGCTTCTAGTTCTCATTTACCTCTCTAATAAGTCACCTTCTCTCCAGGTATTACTCCATACCTCCTAATGATTCTTATTTTTTCATTACTGTTAGAAAGGTACCCGTGCTTGCACTTGGCATCCAATTGCTAATTATGTATGCTATGATTCTTTGTTTCCTAAGTTTAGGGCTTTCTTCTACCTCTTTGTCTTCTGTTTCTATTCCATGCAGTGTTCCCCAAGCTCTATCCTAGCTTCAGTGGCGAAAGACATTGATGGAAGAAATGCAAGCCCTTTAAAAGACTATGACATGGGATGTTGTTGATGACAGTGTTGAAGTTTTAATTGAATGACAGTGTTGAATGATATAAAGCCAGGTTGGTTGCCAAGGGATACACTCAGACTTATGGGATTGATTACCAGGAGACCTTTGCTTAGTAAAGATGAGTTATGTGAAGATCTTGATCTTAGTTGCTGCGAATCAAGTTTGACCATTGTTTAAACTAGATGTCAAGAATGCATTCATAGAGACCTTGAAGAAGTCTACATGAGATTATCTTCTGACTTCCAGCTATCCACAGTTAAAGGGAATGTGTGCTGCCTAAAGGAGGCATTTATGACCTCAAATAATCTCTTCAAGCATGGTTTGAGAAATTTCAAGGTGTTATGCTCAAGAATGATTACAGACAGTGCCAAGCTGACCATACTCTCTTTGTGAAGCATCACAGAGAAAAAGTTATAGCCCGTATTGTTTATGTTGATGTGATGCAGACAACACTAAGTGACTTTTTTACGTTTCTCCACACAAGAGGGCAAGGTTCAAGACTTGTGCAAAGTGTGAGTTTTTTTGTTAGGTGTTTAGGGATAGGAGTTCATTTATAATAAGACTATTAATGGCATGGGTATTTAGGGATTTTTATTGCATAAGGGTATTTTTGTAATAAGGCATTATTGTCAATGGTAATTTAGTAATTTTAGTGAATCAACATGTCAAAGTGGGGCCCTTTTGAAGTGTTGGTCGAAATCCTCTAAAAGGTTTTAATTTTTAGTAGTTTTGTCTTTAGAAAGTTAAGGTTTTAGTAGTTTTGTATTTAGGAAAGTCTTAGGTTACAACTAAGCTAGCAGTTTAGGACTTTCTAATTCGGTTCCTTTCTATTTTCTTGAGTTTGTGAACCTATATATAGGGCTGCACATTTTTGTATTGTGTAGAAATGAATTAATGAATTAAAATTGGATTTTTCCCTTTATTCTATTGGTTGTAGCCATTAGAAACCCTAGGGTTGTATCCTTAGTCTCCTTTCTCTCCCCAATCAATTGTAATTCTTGGGTTCTTCTTCCTACCTTCTATCTTCCTTCTTCATCTTTCTCCTTTATTTCTCTTTCTTCTTCTCCTATCTCTTTTCATTCTTTACCTATTGCATCATCATTAAGTTTAAAGAAAATCAAGTTGTAGGAATATAGGTTCCATAGATTCTGCTCTTCAACAGTTAAGATAATTCTAAATTGTTTTCTAGTAAAATTTTCGCTCTCTAAAGCAATCTTTTCCCTTATTTTTTTTAGGGTTTTACTCCTCTATTTATGGACTATTTGAAATCATAGATTCCCTTTCCTGTTAAGTTTCTGGTTAAGAAGCCTTAATCCGTTTTAGGCTATTCTGCTCAAAGTGTTACTACAAGCTGGTAATTTATGTTTTATATACTTTTATTCAACAAAATCACATGAAATTTTTCATGCACCTCACTTTTATATTTATTTAATACCTCGCAAAATTTTAGAATTTTCTGACGTGTTTAAAGGAGTATTTTAGTAATTTTACTAGTCTACTCAGATTTTCCAGAAACCTAACCAGCAACCTTCCCTCATCTTTCTTTCATTCTCTCTCTGCTTTTATCCTTCTAAATTCTTTTGGTGTGATCCCTTTCTAAGTTTGAAGTTATTTGGGTAAATCCTACATTCTGTTATATAAAGCCTAAGTTCTTCACTTCTACAACACATTCTTAGGTCCACAACAGTAGGATACAACAGCCCTAGACTTCTCTACACCTAACTATGGTATCAGAGTTTCATTTTGATGAAATTGTGGTTACGGGTGATGATCATTGTGAGATTAATCACCTAAAAGTTTTTCTTAGGAAGGAGTTCAAAACCAAGGATTTGGGGTCTCTCAAGTACTTGGAATTAAAGTTTCTAGATCCAACGATGGTCTTTTCCTATCTCAACGCAAATATGTATTAGATCTTCTCTAAGACTCTGGGATGCTAGGGTGTAAACTTTGTGACACTCCCATTCAGTTTAACCATCATATGCATGCAGATGATACTCATAGACTTATTGATATTGGCTGCTACCAGAGACTTATAGGGAAGCTGATTTATTTGATCCTAACTAGGCCAAATATCTTTTTTGCAATTGGAGTGGTTAGCTAGTTTATGCTTTCATAACTAGACATCTTAAGGTAGTATACCACGTTGTTTGTTACTTGAAGAAGAGCCCATGTCAAGGCCTCCTATATCATAGAAGACATTAGCTCTGAGTTGAAGCTTGATAGAAGATCTACTTCTAGTTATTATACCTTTGTTGGAGGAAACCTTGCTTCTTGACATAGCAAGAAGCAGTCAATTGTACTCCGATCAAGTGCAAAGGTAGAGTTCTGAGCCATGTCAAATGGGATTCGTGAGATGCTGTGGATCTATGGTTTCTTGAGGGAGTTGGAGTTCCACTCATATGATCCCATGCTATTGTATTGTGACAATAAATTTGTCATTAACATTTTCCATGATTTGGTCCTGCTTGACAAAACGAAATATGTTGAGATTGACGGATATTTCATAAAAGTTGCAAACCAAGCTAATTTGCATGCGCTTTGTGAAGATTGAAGATCAAATAGCTGATGTGTTTACTAAATGATTGTTTAGTCCTAGTTTTAGTAGGATTATTTGCAAGCTAGGTATGCATAATATTTACATACCAACTTGAGGGGGAGTGTTGGTGTATATGAGTGTATGTGGGTACAATATGTAAGAGTATTTGGGTATAGTGTACATGAGTGGTATACTTAACATAATGTCTTGAGTATCTTTTTTTAATAGTACATTCATATGTATGATGTAGGATGATACTAAGGGCCTAATTTAAAGTCTAAAGGAGATGTAATAGAAGCAAGAATAAAAGCAACGAACCAGGAATTAAACTTTAAGTACACTTAAGTAATCAAAATTTTTAGGAAAAATATAAGAATTGAAGAAGAAATTCAAGTAGAGAGAGTTAGAAGAATTTAGACAAGAAAATAATGAGAAAAGGGTTAAAGAATCCCATAAGGTTAATTCTAGAATTTTTGGGTAGAATCCCAAAATCACCAAAATACCTTTCCTGATGCATCAGAAAATTCTGAAAATTTCCAAGTAGCTTCTGATGTATTTGAGGATCCTATGGTCAAAATTTTATTAATTTATGATAATATTTACTATGTGAAACTATAAAATTTTAAACCTTGGAAGATTTTTTAACAGATATCTCACGAAACCAGTGAAGAATCTTTGCTTATAAATTAGCAAGGAAGAATGGGAATCAACTCAAGAGGAGTTTGGGGAGGAAGAAAGATGATAGATGAGGGAGGAAACCCTGAGAAAAAAAGCCCAAATTACCTTTGTTTGATTTATGTGATTTGGACTAGAAGCTATCCTAGAAAATCTAGCTATGAAATTATGTTCTTCTGTAGATTCTTTTATTTCCAACAACTTGAATCTTCCACTATGTATGGTGTTGCAACAGCACAATAAGGGGAATTAGAATATAGTAAATAAGGGCGAAAGAAGAAGATAAAAGGAGTACAACAATAGTTAGAGGAAGACAAAAGAAGAATAAGATGTTAGAAGAAGGACGAGAGAAGAAGAAGCATAGGAATGAACCCTAACTAGTCCACATGGCTACCATGGGAAGGGCAAAGGAGGTATAAAACCCAACAAAACCGTACTTTAATTCATAAATTCATTGTCTCCTAATACAAAAACGTGCAGCCCTTTATATAGGCTCAAAACACTAAGAAAATAACAAGAACTAAAATAGAAAGTCCTAAATTAACTAGCCTACTTGCTACCTAAGACTTTCTTAGACCTAAAACTACTAAAACATTGACTTCTAAAAACTATACTGCCAAAATTCAAGTCCTTCTAGACCAGCACTCCGAGAGAGCTCCACTTTGACTTCCAGACTCACTAAAATTACTAAATTAACCTTGGCAAAAATACCTTATTACAAAAATACCCCTAGCCTAAAAAACCCAAATTACCCATGGAACTATTGGCCTTATTACAAGTATATCCCATCCCTTAAAACACTTAAACTAACCCATCTTTTGGCCCCATCTTAAAATTGATTCTCTTGTGGATTGGCACATAAAATAACCTCTTGATTATGTCCGCATCACTTTCAAAAACAAGATATTGGTTTCCCCTTTAGAGAAATTCCTAGGGTTTATTGAGAGGCCACAAACCCTGATTCTCGTAGTGAGAGGCTGCAACATCAACTAATCTTCTTCTTTTTCTTTTTTTCTTGATTTTCTTTCGTGAAACTTAAGTTCTTTAAACCCAACAATGTTGTTTTCTGTTTCTTTCCTAAATCTTGAATTCCTAAACCCTGCTCCTGCTGTTTTTTTAAATCTCCAGAAGTTTTCTAGATAACCCATACCCATTCGTGGGGTTCCCTATACCCAAACCATGATTGTGTTTTTTTAACCTATTGCTGCCCCATTAAAAGAACTGTCTGCAGAGTTTTAGACATGTATTACAGTCTGCGGCTACTCCAAAAACCCATTCTAAGCTTGCTGCAGACTTTCACTACAAAAACCAATAACCCCAAGCCTGAACTGATCTGCAAACCCTTATATATGTTCTACCCCAATCGGCCATACGAGAAACTGTTATAGTGATATCTGCAGATTTGATTTATTAAAACCCAGCAGCTTTGGATACACTACAACCATGGAATCTGCTGCTGCACAATTTTTTATAAAGACCCAGACCTTGTGAGCCTCTGATCTGATCTCAGATCTGTTCCTTGTTAAAAGTTTAAAACCCTGATCTGTAGCTCTCTTTAACAGTCCCATACTGGTCCTGACTCCTGATGAGGACATCAGGTCCAAACGCGAATTATAGGTCTATTAGAGGAGGCACAAGAGGTTTGCACCCATGCTATGGTTTCATTAGGGTGTCGTTTATCTTACTTTAAATGTTCTTTTATTTTATGTCACATGTAGTGAGGGTATTTTAGTCGTTAGATGTTATTTAAGGGTATTTATGTTATTAATTGTAATTGAGGGTTATTTTTGTCATGAGAGAATAAGAGAAAAGGTTGTTATTGGCCAGTTTCTATTTTTTATAAAACCAACCTGGCCGTGGGACTCTATTTATAGAGCCCACAACCTGCCAACAATTCTAGGCAATAATATTGAAAGTTTAAACTCACGTTTGTGGCTTTATGGCTTCTTCTTCCTCCTTCTCTTGGTTGCAGTTGGAGAACCCTAAAACCCTGGAATTGGTCTAAGTCTCCACCTAGTCTAACATTGGTGGTGGAAGCCACTCCCTCCACTTGGGTTTAAGGTCTTCTTCTTCATTCTTTTTCTTCATTTTTTAATTATTTTACAGGTTTCTCTTTGCTGAAATTTGAAGTTCCTGTAGAAGATTAATAATCAGATCAGCCCTTGGAAACAGAGGTTCTGATCATCTTAATAACCCCTGATCATCCTTAAGGCTTGGCCAACTACATCTATGGTGATTACCATAGCCTAAATTCAGTTTTGGAAGGTTTTATTCTCAGTTGACACAGTACCAGAAGTGAAAACAGATTTGAGGTGTTTATGGAAGATCAAATACCTACTCCTATCTACAGAAGATTTTGAGTATTGGCTTTTTCAAAGGTGTATTACACACCTGGACGATCATATAGCAAGAGGAGGGAGGCCCAAAGTTCTGACTAAATTGAAGTTACACCTATCTAAAACCAGCCCAGGTGTGAACAGACTGAAAAAAGCTCCTTCACGATTTCAATCACCACTCCCTAACCACTGGGAATCGACCAAGGCCACTTTGTGAGGATGCAAGGGACTCCTGGACGATCCTAAGGGAATTGATCCCACACCCAAAGCTGCCCTAGACTTAAATCTGTGGCTATCGAAAGACCCTACAAGCGTTAAAATAGGAGTGTGAGGAGTTTCATGAGAATCACTCCAATTTTCTCATAAAAAGGGCTTTGCACGTGAGGCTTTACCAGGATGCTCTACACCATTGAGCGACCCTAGTGGGTAGGCCCACTTCAGAAAAAATATTTATCTAAAAAAAATTATTTTATCTTTAGACTGACAGCACTTGTTCTAGAGAGAGAAAGTTTCAAAATTTTGGGAAAGCTCCAAGTTTGATTCTTGAGCTTGGAAATCGATCACTGTCAATCACAACATCATCAAAGAGGCATTCTGCATCAAATTCATGTACGGTTTCCCTATTTGAGTTCTCTTTTCAAATCCCCAAAGTTTAAGGACTTTTGGCATATTTGGCATAAGGCCTAGACTGGGTTTTCCTTTTCTTGGCCTAAACTACCTTCCCTAAAATATTATGATTGACAAAATACATTTTTGGATTCATTTTTATTTATTCATACCTTCTCTAGGGTAATCCAGGCTGCTTCTCTTAATCTTGGCCTAAGTCAGGCACTTTAGAAAAACTTCAATTATAATATTTTGGCCTCAGCCTAAGCCTAATTTTTCTCTTTCCCCAAAACAGCTCAATAAAAAAAAACATCACAATTAGGTCTTTGATTGTTTATTAATTTTGTAAGCCCTAATTCTGTTATTGTATATGAACCTAATCTAAAGAATTGTCTGAATTAGCATGTGAACTTGCGAGTAGGAATCTTGGTTATTTTTCTTTATTACCTTATCAATTTTATTCTTATCTCCTAAGCACACACACACACACTAACCTACATGCATGCTCCATCAAGTCCTCCTTGGTAAATCTCTGCAGCCAGTCCTAGACAATTTTCTCTTGAATTTTATTTGCTTGCTGGACTGTTTTCTTGTATATGTCTGATGCATCAGTGATCTGCAACAAAACCCTGAGTTTTCTTAAGTTCGGGTGCTCCTCTTGAAACCACTGTTTTATCCTACTTTCAATACTGTTGGTTCTCTTTTAAACCCTATGACCACTATCACAACAAATTTGATATTGTTGGATTTCCTTTCTATGGTTCTAAGGCTCTTATATTGTTTGTGGTACTGCTGGTCTTGCTTATTCTTATCACTTGTTTGATAAAATTATGAATCAGAATCTGTCCTAGTATTTTGTAGGCCCATAACCTGCAGGTTGCAACCACCCCCATAGGCTGTCTTGCATCAATCATCCACCTACTTGTCAAGTCTTACTGGTAATGTCACATTCTTTGAGATTACATCATTATTTTCTCCAAAAGGACGAGAACTTGATACCGATATCTTTTATCCTCTTCAAGAAGAGTTATGTTCTCCTGATAAGTCTACTTTGTCTGTGCCACATCCTATTCCTACAGATGTTGATGGAGTGCAACTAGAGGTACCATCTTCCTCATTAACTCCTCTGTAAGTATATCATAGACGACTACGAGCTCCAACTTCCACCAAGTTATCTTCTAGTCATGAGGATTTTTCTCAAGATGATTTACCCATTACCTTACGTAAAGGTAAACTATTTTATACTCCATATCCTATTTCAAAGTTTGTTTTCTTTACAAACTTGTCTGCTTTGCTTTGCTGCCTTGCCGTATCTTTTTTATCCATATCTCTACCTAAGTCATGTGCATAAACAATGCAAAATTCTAAGTGGAAGCAAGACATAGATGTAGAAATGGCAAGGGTTAACCTCTTTTTCACAAGGGAAACAGGTAGTTGGATGCAGTTGGGTTTATACTATAACGTATTGCCCTGATGGTGTCATTAAACAAGTAAGAGCTTGTTTAGTTGCAAAAGGATATACCCAAACATTTGGTTTAGATTATTTTGAGACCTTCTCACCTGAGGCCAAATTAAATTCTACACGGGTTTTGATTTCTCTTGCTGTGTTATATAATTAGCCATTGTTTTAGTTACATGTCAAAAATGTGTTTCTTCATGGTAATCTCCAAGAGTTATAAATAAAGAAACCTCGTGGGTATGCTGCTCAATGGGGAGGGCTAAAGTGTGTACACTCATAAATTTATGGGTTAAAGAAGTCACCACGTGCTTGGTTTGATAAGTTTTGTCAGCTAGTGTTATAATATGGGTCCAAGAAACTTGCAATAGACCATTTTGTCTTTGTTCGGAAACAAGAAAAGGGTGTGATTTATCTAGTGGCTTATGTGAATGATATAATCATCACTGTCAATCATCATAACGGTATTGTTGACTTAAAAACTATCTTAATCATTTCAAACAAAGGAGCTTGGTCAACTAAGGTATTTTCTTGGCATTGAGGTAGTGAGATCTAAACAAGGAATCTACTTATCTCAGCCAAGTATGTAATGGATCAATTGAAGGAAGCAGGTATGACTGGTTGTCAACCAATTGACTCCCTTATGGATCCTAATACTAATTTAAAATGGACAAGGGTGAATTATTGTTAGATCCCAGCAGATATAGAAAGATGGTGGGTAAAATAATTTATCAGACAGTAACACAACCAGATATTGTTTTTGCTATAGGTGTTGCTAGTCAGTTCATGCATACTCCACGTCAGTCACATTGGGATATTGTATGTAGAATCTTGAGGTAATTGAAGGGAGGACTAGAAAAAAGCATATTCTATACATCTTCTAAAGATATGCATGTTATTGGTTATTCTGATGCAGACTTGGCTGATATTTGAAGCGACAGGAAATCTACATCTAGATATTGTACCTTTATTATTGGTAATTTAGTCACATGGAGAAACAAATAGCAAAGTGTAATAACCAGGTCAAATGCAAAAGCAGAGTATAGAGTTCTAGCTCACACTCCATGTGAATTGATGTGGTTGAGGTCACTCATAAGAAGTGTATTGTAATACATACTCCTTTAACAATGTATTGTGATAATCAAGCAGCCATCTATATTGCAAGCAATCCAGTGTTTCATGAGTGCACTAAGCACATTGAAGTAGATTGCCATTCATGATTTGGCGATGAGAAAGCTAATTGTTAATTTATAAGTTAAGTCTCAAGACTAGTTGGACGATTTGTTTACAAAGGCATTGGAAAAGTCTCAGGTATAGATGTTATGTAACAAGCTGGGCATGATTATTATCTATGCTCTAGCTTGAGGGGGAGTGTTAAAAATAATGTTTCTCTGTACTCATTTACCATAGGGGAAGGTTTGTATTTCTGGTTTTATTATAATATAAGAGGGGACATCACTATAGGGTTAGTGAACCCTAGTTTTCTCTCATGCCTCCCTCTTTGTTTCTTATTAGATTAATATTTAATAGAAGCCAATACTCACAGAAGCTTCAGCTGTTCCATTTGGGGAAGGCATTGCATAGGGGCTATATGGATGAGATCCCTGCAAGGATGTACCCAAAAAATAAAAAACAATAATTAGATGGAGATAGCTTATGCATGAATGTCATTAGATGGGCATAACTCCTCAAACAAAAGACTTAAAATGCTGCAAAGGATTGGTACAACATAGGCAGAGAGATACCGGTTGGACGGATGGATGAGTATAGAGTCCCCCATGTGTATACATGGCTACATAAGGAGGTGGCGGTGTGCCATACGGAGGGATTAGGTGCTGCATGGAGAATAAATGTTGAAGAGATTTCAATATTGAAGCAAAAAAGTGCATCCAATCCAGGACTTCAAAGTGACTTCCACTCCAAATCAAGGTTTAATCAAACCAAAGCCCAGGAATTATGTGTGCCAAGTTAGACCATAGAAACACAGCAGAAACTAATGACCAATTATCAAAATAATAAATAAGAACATCAGAAATACCTGTCCCCACATATATGGATGAGCTTGAGGACTGGATGCTACAGGCGAAGGAAAAAACCCATGTGGGGGAATTGGTGCGGTTCCGGCAGGGTTATAATATGCCTACAGGAAAGTACAGAGTATGCTGGTGAAAGATTAAACCAGAAAAGAAAAACAAAAGTTGAACTTGTTGCACCTGAAATGAAGCCCAATCAGGGAAAACTGTGGCAGGGCTACTTGGAGGAGGCTGGTCCTGCTGGAAAAATAATAATAATAATTTCAAAAGCAAATTCTGAGAGAAAACTCAACAGAAAAGTTTCTTGGGCAGATAAAGAGCTGTCGTCACTCATGTAGACCTGTGCTGAAGATGGCTTTGGTGTCTTATCAGTGTCTGCATTCCCCATGATTGAAGGTTGATGAATGCCTTACAAGTTCTTGAAATCCACTTGTAACAAGTAAAGCAGATTATGCATACCTGAACATTTGATTCAAGAGAAAAAAGAAAGGTTAAATATCCAAAACAAACTTTAGAAACCAAGAGAAACAATGACCCATAAAATTAGAAAGGAGCATGTCAGCTGTAAATGAATCTTTATACTTGCAATGAAGAAAATTAATACAGAAAAGTTTCCGTTCTATATCCAGTATCATTTAGATATTGAACATAATTTTGTTTGTTTCCAGGCAATCTCTTCCACTGTAGCTTGTTTTAGCATTAACGGTTGTCAGCCTTGAATTCATGACAGCATGAGGCTGTCTTTCTATACTTTCCATATTATCCCATCCTAATGAAAGTTCATCATAATTCATCAAACATAAATTATTTGGTTATAGCACATGGTACTGTATCAATCTAGGGATAAATTAAAAAGAACCACTTCCCTTTTATAGTATGAGTAAACTAAAAGGGAGTCTGTCTTTCCACTGTAGCTTGTTTTAGCATTTATGTTGTCAGCCTAAAATGCCCTTAAGCAAATATTTCTGGACATGTGTCACATGTTAGGGTTAGTCAAGAGCCACCAGTAAATGGGACCTACCTAGGAAATTTCCAGGACCAAAAATCAGCACGATCAGATAGATTTTGACCACATGATCTTAAGGCCCTTTTCTGGAAATTATATGAGACATTTTCCTCTGTCTATATTAGTGAAATAAAAATCAATCAATTGAAACATCTAACTGCACAAATTTTTAGCCCTGTAGATCTCTTAAGTAGGAGCCATCAAATGCTGGGTCCAGATTCTCTGCATGGCAGCCACATGTATCCAACTTCAAACATTCGTACATATTTGTGCTTAAGATATCTTAGTACTTGGTCTAAATTTCCCAATCTAAAAACACTTAATGAAGGGAGAAAACTCCAGCAAACCTTTGGATGGTTTTGGTATTAAATTCAATAAGCACTTAGAAGGTAAATGATTGAGCTGACCCATCCATACCCTAGGTTCTACTGTACTCGTTTTATCCTTGTCATTACATCTTCAGAAATATCCAAGGAAAAAAGTTAAGCACATCATTGCACAGAAACTCACTGGAGAAAAAGCATCTAAATATTGCCTTATCCATTATCTTCCCTTCTTGGCCAAATGTACCTGTCCAACTTTTAGAGGTCGGAAGCAGAAGAATGGATAAGGAATGGAAACCATGTAATAAAAATTGATATATTTAGGTTCATGTAAAACAAAATATGTAGGTTTTGATAGGTAACAAAACAAAATGATGCAGTACAAAGGGGAAGATACCAAAATTGATGTTGAATAATTTCCCAAAACCTCAAATAATTTAAAATAAAGGATGTGGAGGAAAAAATATCAAGAATTGATATTAGCACTTCAAGTAACCACAAAATAAGAGAAAACAGATAATAGAATCACAGCAATAGAATTTAGAAGAATATAGAATGAAAAGAAGAAGAAAAGAATGAAAAAGACACAAACAAAAAAAAGTATTTTTGTAATTTTTGATAGAAAATCCAACAATTATCAAAATGCCCCTTTGATGCATCATAAAATTCTGAAATTTATATGGTCATTTCTAATGTGTTCTAGGGTTCTACAATTAAAATTTCATTAAATTCCGACAAGAGTTCATGGGTTAAATCACGGAATTTTAGAAACTTGAAGGTGCTTTAATGGACGTTTAAGAAGAGAAAGAAGAAGAATGGCAAAAGAGTGGAAAGAAACATAAATGAATAAAAAACTAAGAAAGAATAGAAAAAGATATACCTGAAAGGAGAGAGGGACCTTGCCGCTGCACATAGGGAAGAAGAAGAGAGAGGGGAGCCATGAATGGCATCAACCCTTGGAGGAGAGATAAAGCAGGCCCATGGCCTACCTTGGGAAAACCCAATTCAACAAAAATTTTAATAATTCTTCACTGTCAAATTATAGGGGAGGGGTTGCCTTTAAATAGGCTTACAACCTTAAACAATTAGAAACTTGGTAAAATTAGAAACTTCCTAAAAATCCTAAACTTGCTAGCAAATTTTCTAAAACATAAAACTTTCTAAAAACTTATTTTCCTAAAAAACTTAAAGACTTTCTAAAAACAGTATTCCCGTTTTTCCTAGCACCCCCTTAGTAATTTGGTCATAACTTTCCCAAATCACCTCGGATTTGCGCAATTTTGATCTCAATAGAAAGGTAACTTATCTAATGACATCAAAAACAAGCCAAAAAGTCAATTTTGACCATAAAAAAATTGGGTCCAAAGTGACAAACAGGATTACTCTAAAAGAAAAAGTAGGTCATTACCCAATGCTAGTCCCGTAACTACGGGGTGCTAAGAGGGTTGGACCAGAGACAGACCTAACCTTTGGCTTTTTTGCACAAAGTGGCTGCTCACAAGACTTGAACCCGCATTTTCACACTAAAGGCCCATGTTTGGTCTAAATTTGAATTTAGAAAGTGGGTCATAATTACCCACATTAAGAATCCATTAGTTAGGTTTAGTATTTTCTTTTTCCTATTACTATTCTAGTCTTTAAATAGGGAGTTTTCTCTTATACTCGACATGACACAATGAATAAAGAAATTTCTCTGGTTTTTGACTCCCACAACTTGGTGTGTTTCTTTAAGTTTTGGTGTCTTCTCTCAAGCTTTGCCAAGAGCTTGACTTGGATAGGGTTTTTCCAAGTTGCAGAGTAGGGATTTCTCCACAGTTATTTTCTTTTTCTCCTCTTCTATTCTTTTCTCTCTTGCTTCTTCTTTTCTTCTATTTCTTGATTCTTGATTGGGCTAACTGCTGTTTTCGCCATTAAAGAGCCCTCACGATTGTCAAGAACCCACTCTTGCTGTAGATTCAGACTCCAACAGACTAGCAAGTAGGAAACAAGCTACCTCCCTTGATGTTTCACCTGGAAACCAAATTTAGGACCCTGCAGCTGTTTTACAACAATTTTTACATCTCTCAAAAAGCCATACGTATACAACTTCTGATGATCTCTGATAAACCAGTCTGGACTAACTCTTATCTCAGTTGTGTTTTACCCTATTAGTAAACCCTGCAGCTTGTTAATCCAGTCCCTGATAAGTCTGTTCCAGAAACTTTATAACTCCTTTATATAACCCTTATCAACCCTCCTTATAAATTTTCTGAACACTACAACTAGGACCTGCTACATCCTGTTATAACCCATTGATACCCTGTTCCAACCCTGTTAATCAGCCTATCAACTCTGTTTCAAAACTGATATTTAAATCATGTTATCTCCTTAATTCATTACTTGCTGTTAGCACTTATTGAACAGATCACACTCCATTGGTTTGATTAAAGGTCTAAGTAAAAGCCTGTACTTCTTTATCAGCCTTCATCCATCCTTTATTCAGTCCAGCTGTCACAGCCTTATCAAATTGATCCTAAAGACTTCATACAACTATTTGAATAGTCACTTTGATGCAGCACAAGGGAGAAGATACCAAAAATTGATGTAGAGTAATTCCAAAACCCTCAAATAATAGTTGAATTTAAAGTGCAGAAGCAAAAGTTTTCAAGAATTGAATTTAGTACTTCAAATAGCCACAAAAATAAGAAAAAATTGATAATAGAATCGCAGAAATAGAGTTTAGAAGAATATAGAATGAAACGAAGAAGAAAAGAAGGAAAAAGACCCAAAAAGGGTACTTTTTGTAATTTTGGACAGAAAATCCAAACCAAAATACCCCTCTGATGCATCAGAAAATTCTGAAAATTTTAGTCATTTCTAACGTGTGATAGGGTTCTACAGTTAACATTTCATAAAATTCCGATAAGATTTGATGGGTCAAATCAAAAAAAAATTCAAAAAGTGAAGGTGTTTTAATGGAGGTTTAGAAGAAGTAAGAAAGAAAAAAGAATATGACAGAAAGAATGAGAAGAGAGTAGTATAGAAAGAAAGATTAGTTAAAAAGAAACTAAAAGAGAAAGAAAAAGAATGGAGATTTACCTTGAAAGAAAGAGGGAGCTTGTGGCTACACCTATGAAAGAAAAAGAGAGAGAGGAGTCATGAGTAACATCAATCCTTGGAGAAGGAGAACATGGCTACAGCCATACCTTGGGAACACCCAAATCTTCAAAAACTTATTTATTCTTCACTTTATTTGTTAAATTGTTCTGATTTTTTTTTCTGCCGAAAGTACTATCCCTACAAGAAACTACTCGTTACAGCTTATACATGGGTGTTTTGCTCAAGGCTTCAGCATTAGATCACTAAAACAGGTTGGACGACACTCCCTACGTGTGCATAGCTCTGAAGTTTTTGTCAGGTTTGAAGAGTTTGGGTTAGTTAGCTTCAGCCACAGGCGTTAAATCAGCTTCTGACCCTTGTTTGAATAACTCTTCGTAGCCCCATCTGCTGGAACTTTGTCTCAATTTGCTTTCTCTAGGGTAGCATACACCCTTGGACGATCTTTGCTGCATAGGTAGACAGACCAAAGCCCTCAATCAATGAAAGCTTTGGCTGTTGGAATCCAGTCACAGGCGTGAACAGGGTATCTGAAGTCTCCCCACGAGATTGGCCATTGCTCTCCAACCCCAAGGAATCTTTCACAGCCATCTTGTGGAGCTGCAAAGGACCCCTGGACGATCTGCACAGAAGTAATCCTAGCTCCAAAATTTCTCTCCACTTCAAGTTCAATCCATCGGAAGGCATACCTAGGCATGAATATTCATTCTACAAAGATTTTACGAAATCTCCTAGCAATCTCTAACGGCTAGGACTTTTCAAAATTGAATAATCTCAGGGTAGTCTAGACCCTTGGCGACACCTTTGGGTAGGCCCCACATCTAAAAATATATATATAAAAAATTCCCTGGCAAGCTGCCCTGTTCCAGAAGAGAAAAATTTTTTTGAAAATTTGGGAAATCCCCAAATCGGATTTCTAAGTTTGGATATTGATAGCAAACATCTTCAACATCACTAAGGAGGCATTCAACATCAAATTCAAGTATTTCTTTTCATATTTGGCTCTTTTTTCAAATTTCTGACAGTAGGCATTTTTGGCATGTTGTGGCATATGGCCTGAATCTGAGTTTACTATTTTCTGACCTAAACAAAATACCAATACAATATCCTAGTTGTCTAAATATATTACTAAACCCATCTCTAGACCTCTAAGATCATTCCTGGAATTATTTGACCTATTTCTCTGATTTTTGCCTAATTTATACACTTTTCTGGTTTGACCTGCATTAGTCTCATTACTAAAAATTTTGTATCTTATTGATAATCCAAGCATGTTAATTAGGTCTTTACTTGTTTATTAATTTTTGTAAGCCCTAATTCCTCTAATGCATATTGAACCTAATTTAAAGAATTGTCTAAATTAGCATGTGAACTTGCGCGTAGGAATGTTGTTTATTTTTCTTTATTACTTTATCAATTTTATTCCTATCTCCTGAACATACACTCACTATCCTACATGTATGCTGATCATACTTAGTGGGAAAGCTATACCTCTCAGGAAAAATATAAGGTTGAATATTCTGCTGTACTAAAGGGTCTGAAACCTAAGCATTGATATTTATCCTTCGAGTGTTGTTATATTGATGGAGAATCCTGTGGTTATCAATTCCTTCTAGAGGATACTTGCTGAATCTTACTTTCCAGAAATCTATGCTCCTATATTGATCTGTTTAACTACTTTACAAGTCTGAGAAGAGATATGATATTTGTGAGTTATTGGTTAAATTTTGAGTGGGATTCTGTCCAATTAGTGTAGGCCCTTGCCCTCAGGTAAATAGCCTTTTCCAAGCTTGTGTGTTGCATCAGGCATCCCCTAAAAACATAACAAAACCCAAGAAAATTCATTTGGATTGTCCACATAGACAACCCATTACTTTAGTATATATAGATTGCTCAAAATTTCCCTTTTTTGGCACATACCAATAATTTCTACTTTGTTACCGTTATTTGATACCCAACTCTCATCCACAATAGGAGCATGGCCTGCCTATTCTAAGTCTTCCTCTATCATATCCCCACACACACCCCCCCCCCAACCAATACCTACAAATCACTGTCATTAATTTTAGGGGCCGTTATAATGCCCCTGCCCTTAATATCTACCCGTGTATGTACATGGTGCATCAAAGCTATTACCTCCCAAATTTCTTGCATTGCAACCACATGTACCCTCTTTCTTTTCACAATGTACCCGTTCCAGTTTCCCCCTAGAGCAGCACAGCCCAAAAGAGAAAGAGAGGACAGTAAAAGATATAGAGTTGCAGCAGTAATGGTGATTTTCTCAACAACAAAAAAATGATAGTGACAAAGGGATAAGGGTTAGGATCTCCCAGTCCCAATACAAGGGTAGATGGAATCTCTCCACCATTAGGAGTCATACCACACACATTTGCAGAACCCAAAATATTATTCATACACTGAAAATGGACAAAGATTGGTAAAAAACCATTTTATGGATTAGATAACAACCTCTCTAGAAAGGAACACTAGAAACCCTAAATTGCTCAATAACAAACCCCCAAAGGAAGCTTCAGCATAAGGAAAACAAACAAACAAATGTATATATATATACATGCTAGCTCTCATCAACTACTGTGATGCCAAAATGGGCTAGCTGTGGGTACTTGTTCATGAGCTTAACTAGGTCGGTCTGTAGGACTTGCTTTTAGAATCTAACCAACCTAAAGGGATATACCTTGCCAATTTGTTGGCTTGTAGGCTTGTGCTGGGCCTGTGGGCTGTCCTACATCATGCCCTCTCCCTCCTCTTTGAAGTTGGCCTTGTCACCTCCCCCTTACTTTGATTGGTCCAACCAAATCCATGGCACTTCCTTACAACCATATCCAAACTCAGTGTTACTTTTAACCCTAAGTTTGCCTTCCTGGCCCAAAAAACACAAATTCCCCAACTTTCTTTCTCTTTTGACAAACCAATGAAGATCCTTGATGTGACATGGCTACCATCATAATCCCCATGATGCTCCTCTTCCTATTCTTAGTTCCCTTTCTTTTTGAATTCGTCCCTCTGTGACTTACAGAGAAAATCCTGCGGTCTTCATATTTTATTTTCCTCTCTAACTGTTTTCCTTTGACCTGCAATGGAATTTCCAGCCAGATTCTTATGTCTCCCACACAAAAATAGTAAATCACCAATCTTGACCAATACACTTGCCTTTGTCAAAGCGCACAAAAGCCACCATAAATGTCAGTGATGGCCACTGAAGTTGTGGGATTTTATAAACGTAGCTGAAGTCCATGGACTCTGATCCACACACTCTCCTCCTTCCTCTCTTCCATTAAACACCCATAACTAGGTTTCTGAACATTCAACAGCAACTCTCCTTCACTTGAATCCCATGTAGCTTCCTTCTCTGAGGGGAGGGGTGAACAGCAACAACTTCCTCACTTTAGCACCCAACAACATGCCTCATTTAGCATTTGCATAATCTTGAGCTCTTTAGCCCTAATACCTTTCCTATCAAATTTCCAACCAGAAAACCCTTCAAAAGTCCCTTCTAGCTTCACCCGTGACCATGTTCACCTCAACATAGCACTGATCACCCCAGATTTCAATCATACTAACCTCACTGACAGGCCCCCACCTCAACTCTGGTACACAGTATCCCTTTTTCCTTTGGACTTCCATGGTTTCCACCCTGAAGTCAACCTACCAAAGCTCTGTAGCTTCTGAGCAGAACCACCTCCCATAATTTCAGCCATGGCGGAAGGATGCACAGGACATCCAAGACCAAACAAAAAATGATGAATGGTTGTTGTATTTAATATAGAAAAGTATTTCCATAAAGAACCACTTCCAGGATAATACGTTTCACAATTGCTAAGAAAGTTTAATCATCTTTTTTTAGTGACAGTGAATCCAAGAAACAGTGTTAACTCAAGTATTACTGTGCCAGTTCATATAGAAAATGATGCAGTACAAAGAGAAAGATACCAAAAATTGATGTAGAAAAGCCTCATATAATTTAAATAAAGGATGTGGAAGCAAAGAAATCAAGAATAGAGTTTAGAAACAAACAAGTAGCCACAAAATTTAAGAATCAGAAAATAAAATCAT
>JAOXJP010260580.1:0-21062 GCA_025762735.1 Platanus orientalis | reverse complement strand
AAGTGCGACACCCCCCCTGATGGGACACTCAGGAGGGGGAATCAAAAACCTCCAAAAAGTGAATTGATTCCACCCCCAAGTGTCCCATCAGGGGGCGTGGCGCATACGATTTCATCCCATTACGTGGAAGGAGTTGGGCGATAGAGCCAACTCTTATAAGGTGTTCATGTGTAACAAATCTTTACAACAGAAAACACCCAATTTATCCGTTCTCAAGAAACTTTATTAATCCTCATCTTTATCTTTTACTTTATTTTTCTCCTATTGATAATTAATTAAGGCTGCATTTGGCAGCCACCTGTAATGTAATCATTTCATTTGAGTTTCTCAAGGCATTTGTAGCCATGAAATGATGGTTTCCTAATGAACTCATTCAAATGTATACTGATTTGTTGACTACAATTAGAAATAAAGTCATCTTAGGTTTTTCTGTAAACTAAAAAAAAGCTGCAAATCTGAATGAGTTCATTATAAACCATCCAATTGTGGCTAGAAAAGCCTTGGGAAACCCAAATGAAATGATTTCATTACAGGTGACCACCAAACGCAGCCTAATAGTTTTAGGAAAAACCAATGTCCAAGACAAGAAAAAGAAAGAAAAGTCGAGGTTCAGGAAATGAAAAAGGACTAATGCTTCCTGTATTTTCTATAAAAAAAAATCGTCTTAGGATGACTTATTTCCGTCACCTTGGCTCACCTCCAAGGCAGAAACTTGACTACAAACCAAATAAACCTCGCCATGTAAAGCCTATTGTCAAGCAGTCTCTTAACTTGTCTACCATGTCAGCCTCTGCGTGGCTCCCCTTAGTGGCCCTTCGTCTTAATCCGATAGTTGTTTAGCAATCATTCAAACCCAACGCCAATATATGGTTTGTCTTCTGAGTCCTCGTCCATTTATCCCCAAAATATATTAGGTTGAGGATCAAGAAGGCCAAATCAAATGATTTAGAACCACATTAATTAATTTCAGTTTGAGAAAGCAAATCCAACTATTGATATAATATGGAAACCTCCCACGAGTTGGTGTTGGGATGGTTACTAACTACCTCTCCGATTTGTTCCTTTGGAAGTTGATATAATAACTGGACAAGACTTTAGTATTCGGATGTTGAGACAACTCTCATCATCGAGGTTTGCCCGTATGTAGGGTGTATGAACAAAGGGGTGATGCATCCCCTTCAATGCGGTCCTTGCATAACTCATTTATCTTCTTAATTCCACCATATAATATGAGGAATGGCAAACCATTGAGGGGCTCTTGCTGATCAAAATGATGCTACTTCGTTGCGACATGACAAAACATAAAAGAAATGGAGTCCCCATGATACATAGTCAGAATTAATTCACCAACAAATATTAATCCCTAGTAGAAATGGCATTGATGTGGGCATATATATATTAGAACAGCTACAATACGGGCCTATGCATAGTACCTATTGCCAAAGTATTCAAGCATAGAGTTGAAAATAGAGAAAAAGACGGGATTACATGGTTCGGCAATAGTTGTCTATGTCCACGGATGAAAGTATGTTATTTTGATTTAGTATGTGTTTCTTACAAGGCATGGTTACTATAAATGGAAAGTTACAAGAAAAAGAAAATAAATGCAGATTTGTTACAAGGAAGAGAAACGGAGTGAATATGATGGTGCCTATACTCCCCCTCAAGTTGGAGCATAATGCAAGATAATTGAATTGCTCATTTCCAAGTTCTTTTGTGAAGATGTTAGCTAATTGATTCTTGGAGGCAAACATTATATGTTTGAATCTACCTAGCTTGAATCTTCTCATGAATAAGATGACAATCCAATGCAATATGTTTTATTGTTCATGAAAAATGAGATTTGTTGCTATATAAAATGCTATTTTATTGGCACAATGAAAACGCATGGGTTGAGAATGGTGATTACTAAGTTCCTTCAATAAATATTATAGCCAAATTAATTCACAAGTAGTTAATGCCATTGATCTATATTCAGTTTCTACATTGGAACAAGAAACTGTAGATTGTTTCTTGCCCTTTTAAGATATAGGATTTTTACGAAGGAATAAGCAATATCCAATTAGTGATCTTGAAGTAGTGGGACAAGTGCCTCAATCGAAGCCACAACAGGCTTTAATTTGGAGTACTATGACGAGATAAGAAAATTCCTATACCAAGAGTTGATTTAAGATAATGTAGTACTTGATAAGCCACATCAAGATGTAAATTCAGTGGCTTATGCATAAATTGACTAAGAACTTATACAAAATAAACTACATCTAGCAAAGTAATTGGTAGGTAGATGAGATGGCCAACCAAGCACTTGTACTGAGCCAAAATATCCAAAAGTTCTCTATCATCTGGTATGAGTATAATATTTTGTTCGATGGGAAAGTGAATAGGTTTAGCACCAAGTAAACCCACATTATTCAAAACTTGAAAGACATTTATTCATTGAGAGAGAAATTTCCCTTGCTTGAAACATCCAACTTCAATATCTAAAGAAGTATTTTTAATGCCAAGATCTTTAATGTAGAATAAATTGTGAAGGAAATTCTTGAGAGGTTGAATTGTTAAGTTGTCAATGACAACTATGTCATCCACATAAATAAGAACCACAATAATGGATGATCCTGTCATGGAGATATAAGGAATAATTACAAACAAACTATAACATGAAGAAGAATCGAAGAGAACTTATCAAACCAATTTTGAGAAACTTGTTTCAATTTGTAGAGGGATTTATATGACGAAGATTCACTAAATTCTTCTCTATCATGAGGAAGATTTATATGAACTTCTTCTTGAAGGTTGCCATGCAAGAAGGCATTATCAATATCTAATTGATGCAATGCCTATATTTAATAGTGGCCAAATCCAAAACACATTGTAACCAAATATGCGATAAGTGCAAAAGTTTCATAATAATCAAGATCTTCAGTTTGAGTATACCCTTTAGCAACCAAGTAAGTTATCATTCGATGGAACTATTAGAATGATACTTAATCTGCTACACTCATTTGCACTCAATAAGAACTTTACCAGGGGAAAGAGGAGTCAAAGACTAAGTCTTTTTTTTTTTAAGAGCATTCAATTCAGTTGTAATAGCCTCATGCCACTTTCGATGTTTAACTTGAGGAAAACTCAACGGCTCAATTTGAACAGAAATAGCAACAGTGAAAGCATAGTGAGAAGAAGATAGTGAAGCATAAGAAAGAACATGATAAAGGGGAATAAGCAACACCCTCATGAGGAAAAGAAAATGATGGCATAAGAGTTGGTCAAGTGGCAAGAAAATAATAGTAATCCCAAAGATGAGTTGGAGAACGATGTTGTGGAGAGGATTGATGAAGAATAGGCAGAGAAGGTGGTGTGGTATTAGTAGGTGAGATGATGGAAGAGAGACTAAAAGGTGCTACAGTTGCATGTGGAGAGTCAATTGTTGGGATATAAAGGACAACAAAAGGTGGTGCTCATAACATGGTTTTGTGTTTGAAATGGAAAAAAAAACTCCTTATGAAAAGGAACATCTTAACATGTAAAAATATTATGTTTGTCAAGATTATGCACACGATATCCTCGTCAATCAAAAAGATATCCAACAGCTTTTATAGTGTAAGATGAAAATTTATACTTCTTGGGAGACATGTTCTTTTGTTTTATAATAAAAATTTCATTAAAAGAAGGGGTTAAGACATCCCCCAAGATCGATACACCAACAGCCCTTAGGGCAACAAAAATGAGGATTCTCTGGAAAAAAATTCCCCACCATCTCTTTATATCTACAAAAAATTGTTCCCCAAAGTCTTTGCACTTTACAGCCTAAAAGCACAACCGATGCTTAATCTTTTTATATGCATTGTATGCTACTTCCGCATGATTCTTAAAGGTCATTTGGTTTTGTTTCAACAACATAGACCAACACACAACTGGAAGCACCAAACTCCACATAATTCTTCTTTTGATAGAGATCTTCCTCAAGGTCCAACCATTATAGAAATCCCAAAGGTTACATGGGAATACCCATAACTTTCAATAGATCTTGGTAATTTTTGAACTTAACAAAATAACTATATTCATTGAATTAATTATTTGGTGAGCATATTATGCAAAACCAATTTAGGAAAATTCTTCCATCTAGTGATTTACTATATCACACAATCATTTCAAAAACAAAAATTGTCCTTAATAAATATTGATTAGTTGTGCAAAACTAAAAGGTTTGTTGTAGAGAGAAAATTAGGGTAATCATAATTTATAAAAGGGAGCGACTAATGATACCCCCAAAACCTCTCACCACACCCTTTTTTCTAATTTTCCCTTCATACCCCTCCCCTACCTAAAATACCCTCCCCTCTTTTCTCCCCACACCTCCACCCCTCTCCTCTTCGGCACCGGTGACCCACCCCTCTCTCCTCTCCGGCGGCAACCCACCCCCTCTTCCTCTCTCTCTCTTGCACCCCCTCTTCCTCTTCCTCTTCCTCTTTCTCTCTCTCCCTCTCTCTCTAGCGTCTCTCTCTCTCTCTTCCCGTTCGGACCTACACATCTGTGTAGGGGCCTTGCCTAGACCTATAGGTTTGAATGACCAAAAAAAAAAAACAAAGGGAGAGGAAAGAGAGAGGAAGAGGGAGAGAGAGAGATAGAGAGGATGACCAAAAAAAACAAAGGGAGAGGAGAGAGAGAGAGAGGAAGAGGGGGAGAGAGAGATAGAGAGGAAGAGGGAGGGAGGGAGAGGAGAGAGAGTTGCCGGAGAGAGAGAGAGAGATGCAGGGATGGGGAGAGGAGTGTTATTTTGGGGAGAGAGGGAGGAGCGGTATTTTGGGGAGGGGGTATAAAAGGAAAAAAAATAAATAGGGGCTGTGGTGAGATGTTTTAGGGGTGCTATTAGTCGCTTCCTTTACAAAATCCAGGGACATTCCTAGTCACCCCCTAGGAATTTCACGTTGTGTTTTCTATCATAACCCATTGGTAGTGCAAGCCTTCCATGAAATATATCCCCAATCTTCTTGTAAAACTACAGTGGAGGAAGAAATGGTTGTTTGATTCCCATCATTGCCACATAATGCACAAATGTTATGAGTTAAGCACTTGTATGGGTGTCTCTTCTGTAGCATATCCATAGTATTAACTCGATTCAACGAAGCCAATCAAGAAAAATCTTGCACCTACAGAGGTACCAAAGTCTTCCAAATTTTTTACCCAGAATGGATTTGGGGAGGGAACATTTTCCACTAAAATATAGAAGAAAGACTTACCTAAAACTTACCAGAATTTGTAGGACACCAAACACACACATCAGCCTCATGAGGAGAAATATAGACCTCGTTTAAAGCTTGCATCAACTGACCAACTAAGGGAACCTCTCTATCTAATAGGTCAAACTGAAGGGTTCTAGGATAATCAAGACTCAAGTAAGAATTTCAGCAACAAGTGATTCTTTTTTAGAAGATATATGATACAACCTAGGATACAAAACCTCCAAGATTTAATCCCCCACCATATATCTTTTTAAAATCTGATGTGGTTTCCACACCCTAGCCCAAAATAAGTGTGGGGAAAAAAAAAAAAGAAACAGTCTGAAAAAGTGATATGATCACCAATGTCAATAACCCAAGAACAATAGGAAATTGAACATATGTACATGGGAGGTTAACACTTGGTTGAGATTCACTGAGATTATAAATAAATAAATAAACAATTGTTGATATTTTTCATTCATTTATTGAGGGACAACATCTTTACTTTATTTGTATCACTTGATGTAAAGGTAGCAATGTTGGCTTATTTTGGTGGATATCCATGAAGTTTATAGCACTTAACCTTGACATACCCAAGTTTGTAACATTTTTCACAATTAAGACCAATTCTAACATTTGTTTTCAATGTTAGTATTCTACTTTCAAGGCCAGGAAGAATCCCCTTTTGCTACTGCAAGCACTATGGCATCAGGTTGACTAGGGGTTGCGGTATGAAGTTCTCGTTGCTTCTCTTCCTAAAGAACAAGTGAATACGATTTGCCAATCAAAGGTAGAAGTTCCATAGCAAGAATCTAGCTACCAGGGCTGCATATAACTCATTCCATCCCATAAAAATTTGGTAAAACTGCTCTTGTTGTTGTTGCTCATAAAATGCCTTTGAGGCACCACACACGATGCTATTAGATGCAAGACCGTCCCATAAGGATTTTAACCTTGTAAAGCATGTCGTGACAGATGATTGGTCTTGAAGGTGAGTACAAAATATACTTGTGGCATTTCCTTTAAAGAATCTACTTGACCGATCATTCCAAACATATTTTGCAGTTTCAGATAATATATTGTATTCAACTGAAAAAAAATTGATAGGTATGCCACCAAAGATGTAGATGTCGAGATGAACCAGGATCTACAAATCTCAGTCAACATAGCTCCAAAGGGAGCAAAAAACTAGATAGAATAATTAGTTGGTTCCAATCTATGATGTCAACGCTAAAGAATAGTAGTCTCACCTCCTTATGCCATGTTCTACCTCTTGTATTAGAATACCAACGGTAGCCCTAGGCGATTGAAGCAATGGTGAATGACTGAAAAAATGGGAGAGAGAGCATAAGCTGTTAATTATGACAGCAATAACAGCATGCTCAACAAACACAGCCCTAGAGCCCACGAACCAGAGCTCCAGTGGGGAACAAGGGAGCAGTGGAAGCTTCACAAAATTTGGTGGAGACTTGGAAAACGATTAGCTGGGCTAGTTTGAGATGCAACGACCAGTTTTCAGTGGAAATCAATGGCACTGAAAATGATCCAATCATTGCAGGAAGACCCACCCGATTACAGAGATTGACGATGTATTGACAATGAGGTGAACACCCAATTCCAAAGATGGGCGCTCTCATGGAAGAACAGGAGAGAGAGAGAGAGAGAGAGAGAACTCGAGGAGATCTTTGATTTTGTCTCCCTCTTCAAGAGGGAGAAATTACCATTTGGTTGCCAACAACCAACACTCTGAATCTCCTATTCATTTTATCAAGTCCATCATATAGATATCAAGATCTAGATTTCCACAACAATCGGCATCAACTCTGATACCATGAAAAGTAGAGAAGAAAAAGGATTACGCAGTTTGGCAATGGTTGCCTACGTCCACAGATGAAAGTATGCTACTATGATTTAATCACTAAAAAATTACAGGCTTGGCTACAATTTATATAGGAAGGGGAAGAATATGTAAATGGAAAGTTAAAAGAAATGGTAAATATAGGCAGATTTGTTACAAGAAAGGAAGGAAGAGAAATAGAATGGATGTATGGCATCGATAGAGTGGACACACATCCAGCTGCAAAGGAAGCTTAAGCATCCTGGCAAAAATCAACATGTCTATGCCCTATCCATTTAAAGAGACCAAAGATAATTAAGAAAAACAAATTGGGACAAATACTATTGAACCTGTAAAATTTAACAAATATTAAAAAGAAAAGCTGGTAGCCAGCTTTTAAATAGTGGAACCAAACATATTTAGAACACATCGTTGAATCATGAAGTAAATAAGTGAGAAAATACCACTTACAAGCAAGAAAATCTAATAGAAGTAGAGACTGAATCATACATAGTATCTTCAGTGCAACAGCAGAAACATGGGTAAAATGTCTGAGTCTTAGGGTGTCCAGAAGCACTGGAGCGATGGTGTGCCAAAGATTACAAACATCTTGATGCAGCATGGGATCATTCATCATAGTATTTGCAATGATTGTAGAAGTGTGTACCATTTTCTTTGTAGGTGTCCTCACCCTGTACATTTCAGAGTATTACAACTGATTAAACCTTTAAAAAGGAAAGCAAGAAGCCTATTAATTCTCATTTCCCATGTAGATGAGGATAAGATTTTCTGGGTAGGAAGACAGAAATAAAACCATTATCTGTTAATTATATAAGTACAAGCAAGCCATCTATGCACTGGAATAATCTCCAGTCAGAAAATTGGCAGACAGGTACCCCCATGTTTCAGAAAATGTTTTCCGGGGCATGCTGATCCAGCCAACACGTGAGCACAGCTTTGAGGGAATTCCTTGTGCTATAACTCTTAAAAAGAGGGGGAAATCCAGGCTCTAAGAAAAGGGTTTCTTAAAGAGATATGTCTCAAAATCATAGTTCCAATTTTCCCTATATTTTAACTCCAGTTACAGAATAGTAGTAATATTTTAGGTGCACTTTTCTAAATTATATTCCCATGTGAACTATCACTTGTAAGCAGCAGAAATGTACAGCGGTAGATACGTATAAACTACATTAATATGCATCATTCAATTCTAATATAAATGCAGAAATGTACAGTGTTGAGGTCACTAGGATTGCTGTGCTTGACAACTAATTTGTTTGTTCTACACCAGCACAAATGACTATCCACAAAGTTGCACAGCCCAAAGTTAAAAATTTTGATGTCATCTCTCTAGGCTGTTTGGAGATTTTGGGAAAATTTTGTGAGAATATTTTGAAAAAAACTGGTAAATTTGTGAAAATCAGGGATAGTTATAGAAAAAGTAAAAAAAATTGTTCAAGAAATGTAAGAATAAGTGTGATTACAAACTCAGGGCTCAAGATATATATATATATATATATATATATATATATATCATGTCCCTTATCTTCTTATTCTATGGATAAGAAGATATGAATAAGAACTAGGATAGGTGTTACATGCTTGTGAGGAGACAAGGTACATTACGTTTTAATTTTTTTCCTTGTCCAAGAGTCAATACAACATAAATACATAACATAATAAAACTCGTGTCATGACCTCTCAATACCACATGGAGTTCCAAGCTCAATTGAAGTCTTAGTCTCTATTTAGAGAAAGACATTCATAATATTGCTTCTCCACATAGTTACAATACTGAGTGCAAGTCATCATGTTAAGATATCAGGCCATATACTCGTGAATATGATATGCATCTTCACCAATATTAATCATTATATCAATCAGTGGATACTAGGGAGAAATCATCACAGACATCTCCTATAGATATGGATGTGGATGTAACAATGTGAGGCTGGACAATCTCAACATATTGTATTTCCTATGGGTTATGGGGCCCCACTAATGAACAATCAATATCCACTGATACCATATACCACACATGTATATATTCAACCAAATCAATAAAGAAAAGATGAAAATAATTCTGCAGGCCTAAAAATATATTCAGAAAATCAGACTAGTGAACTGATGAAAATCCTAGCAAGGGTTCTCAAACCGCAAAAGCTTTAGTAGTGGACTAACTAATCCCAAAATTTCAGAATACAGCAATATCAATAACCCTCCAAACAGCTTAGTTGATCCTACTAGTCTTCTCAGAATTTCAACTCAGCAGAATATTATATGATGAATAAACTCAAGTAAATCAATATTTACATTGTATAGAACTTGTAGTAGAAGAAATATTGTGATCAATGTCTCATTTAAATCCACCTAAAGCAATAAAACCTCTACACGTGGTTATGTATAAGTTATATGAATTAAAATTCAGAGAAGGAAAAAGAAAGGTAATAACTCAGATGCAACTGAAAAGTTAGGGCTAGTAACAGCTACAACCCTATACTAGGGTTTTCCCACAGGCCACAACTACAATTGAAAGGAAGATGCAAAGCGACAGCTGAAAATGACTCCATTAATACAAGCTAGATGTCCCATGGGCTTTACATAGCCTTAAATTTCCTAAAAAGCCTAATTAGAAACAAAGTTGGACTTCCTAAAGCTAGTTTGACTTCAAATAAAACTTCATAAAATCTAATAGGAGTCAAAATAGACATTTGTGAGAATTAGTAACTTCCCAAAGTTTGATTTAAATAGGACTTAGACTTGGACTCGAGAAAATAATTTTCCAAAGTTGAATTGGAATTATTAGTAATTTCCTTTTGCAAAGCTACTGCTCAGCCTGTATTCCCCTCTATTTGATTAAACTCTAAAATAAAAGAAAAATTGAAGTTAAGGACCATCTTTGAAAGAAAAGAAAACTACTCCTGCTGCAAATCTCAGAAGGAAAAAACCACATTAAAACACTTTATAACATAATAAAAAAAATAAAAACTGAACTCCCCAAGTAGACCCCACTCAATCACCCTTGATCTTCCCACTTCATTCTCTTAGAAAAGCAATAAAACTGCTTCCTAGGCTGGTGGATACACCAGCATCACTATGTATCTCAATTTCCATAACTCATCATCTCCAACCCAAATAACAGGTTTTCCTTTTGGATAAACCACTGAAGCACTTCATCCCTCGGTCGGATCTCCCATCTGTTCAGTGCTAAATAGAAAACAGAGGAAAAGGACTCTTTATCCAGCCCTAAATGCTTGGATGATGATCATAAGGGACTGACATAGTTCATACAAAATCTCTTTGAAGTTAATAAAAAGACTAGTGCCTAGGCCCAAGTGTTGATACAGAATAACTATCTATAACCACATGGTGTACAACTGTTACCAACACGAATACGCATAGGCTCTGACCTTTTTTTTTTTTTGGTAACTGAAATTTTCATTAAGAGAAGGAGAAGGGTTTATAACATTACAACAGATGTCCCACCAGGATCGATTGAAACATTGACACTAGACTGAGCTAGAATATAACCCTCAGGTTTTGCTTCCTCCTTTCATGAGAAAAGGTAACCTGCTCCATATAAGAGACTAGCGCATTCCATTCAAGCCTAATATGATTAAACATCCATGAAAAAAAAACAATATGTACCTCGACACGAACATCATCATTCCGGTCATGTCCTTGGTTAACCTTAGGCTCTCATTCACAATGATTTGGCAGTTGTAAACCCTGTTTAAGGTATCTTCAAGGTGCCAATTTTATATATTTCTATTGTCAATTGCTCTCCATGGAAAGCACATTTATTGATACAGAACTATTGTTTTTGTTGTCCACCATCTCGCATCATCTGGACTAATCCCAACAAGCATTAACTTCTTACATTGATTATTAATTGATTGTTGACCATGGAATGAGCCTCTAACTCTACTCTCATCATATTCGCCACCATAAACAACTCCAGTCCAGAATCTCCAATGACTTCTTATCACTGCATTATTTGTTGGCTCTGAAGCCATTTAAAGAAAATACATGAAAGATTTTGGAAAGGAACCAAATAGAGCCGAAAGTAGCAGAAAAGGTTCCAAGATTACCGTAACAAGAGAGGGCCAAAGGTCTGGTCGTTTATCACTGCTGTTAAGAGGGGGGAGAAACCTTTTCTTAGTGAATAAAGAGGGGGGTATAAGCATACTCACTTGTACATTCCATAACCCATATATTTATAACCAAAGCTTTCTCCAAAAACTCCAACTTTCTAGTAGCCTTGTGTGATACACTAAAGCTTCTCTTACAGGGACTAGGCCTTCCTGGTCCCAAGATGCCTTTCCGGTAAGATATGCCCACTGGAACTCAGGAGAATTTGGTGGATTTGGTCGATCAGTTCCCACCTGCCCCAAGGAAATCAGACATCCATAAATCAGCTTCACCGGCCACTGTGTTCCCCTTCAACTCGCCATGGCTGGCATATTATGAAGGTTGGCTGTTAGAGGTGTAGCACCCACAAAATCAATAAATAAAAGAAGGTTACGTGGTTTGGCAAGGTTGCTTACATCCACGGGACAGCAAACAGGGATCTTCTTCTTCATTATTCATGGAGAAACAAGAAAATACAATGGTGTTCTCACCCTCTCCAAACATCCCAATCCTAGGATCACATGAGGAAAATCACCACAACCACCCTAAACAATGATACAAAGAGTAGTCCAAAAGAAATCCTATTTAACTTCTTTTTATATAGCTTCTCCCAACATATGGTTTGGGATCAAGTCCTTAGAAACTAGGATTTCACCAAAAAGAGGAATGGGAGTTGGTTTCCTATTTGGAAACCTCTCCCAACACATCACCAACTCCAACATTAAACATTTAACATCCCCACCACTGCAAAGTGACATGATGCATAAGTCTGGGTTGATGCCGTTGATACCAATCAAGGATCACCCAGCCGACAAATTTCCCACTGCTTATAAGCGTCTCCTAAGCAAACTTGAGAATTACAAAAAAGTTGTCAGTACCAACCTTGGACCCCCTCCCCCAATGAAAGCTCTTTACCTGCATAAAAGACTCCCCCAAGCAAAATTGAGAATTACAGAAATGCTGTTGGTACCAACCTCAGATCACCCTGCTGTCGCCTGTCATATCTCCCCCTATTTAGAAGACACCCTGAGTGGAAATGAGAATTACCAATTTAAAACCTCTCCTCCCACTTCTTCTAAATATACCCCCTTTTGTCCCTAGAGTGATTCTTCAATTCTCGTCTAGGAATACTACCTAGACAAACAGCAGGCCACTTTGACTATTGCATTTTTTTTATAGATTTCTCTATTTTCTGTGATAGCATACACAGGCACTACAAACCCATGCCTACAAGAAGAAATATGTGCACCAGTACCAAGACATTTCAACCACAATTAGCCATTTGGTTTCATAAAGACTTGCTAGAACAAGCCAACCAACCTAGTAGGCAAATATACGTATCAAACCACAAGGTATGTAATTCAATGAGGACGTGTTACTATCTCCCAGAGCATATTATTCATACCCTAATATTGAATGAGGATGGTCGCCAACTTGCCATGAGATTCTAAAATGAAATCCTATATATCTAAAGCAATGACTTTCATTTAGCAGTTGTTTGGGGATATGATGGGAATCATAAGCAACATCTAAAGACCTACCAGAGAAGGCCTAAAACTGTCCCTGTTTTAATATGGCAGTAGTATGACAATATGGGGTCCAAATGAGAATTGGAATGATGATGAGCACGAAGGAGCAGTCCTATAGATTCCTTAGATACCCCATGTTGCACAAGTTAAGAAGTTACATTGGGGTGTAACAAGATTGAAGGGTAAATGGGGGTTTTGTCACTCAGTGGCATTGCTGTAAATGAACAAGGAATCTGGAGGGCAGTCCATAGGATCTAGAATACAACTGGCCACAGTAGGATATCTGAGTTACTATTTGATTTATTTTACTTTATGTTTTTAGTAAATAGTAGTAGGGAATATCGATACAGTTTCTGATTAGTTTTAGTGCTATTTTTTTAGAATTAGTTACTTCTATGATAAGAAACTATTCTAAGCATTTTTTTAGAAGGTTGCTGGATAGAATAGTTACTAAAAATCTTATGTAAAGCCCCTATAAAAGAGATGAACATGGTGAAGAGATTATGACTTTGATGAATACAATTTTTTACTCTTGAAATGTGATTGCTTCTAAGGTGTGATTGCCTAGTTCTTCTTCTTCTTCTTCTCTTTTTCTTTAATCTTCTACCACTGTTAAAACAGGTTGTTTATACTTTCTACAATCTCTAGACTTTGGTTTCATCATCTACATACAAGTTTGTCCAAACTGAAGGCTCTATATTCAACCTACATTCACCTATAGTGCTGAAACCCATCGATCCTACGTCAGGATACTGCCACTAGTCTATGATCATACCACCTATGTGACCAACTCCATCAAGACACAGGTAACTTAAAACTGGACAACATTGTTTACCACCCTAGCTATCTGAACAAAGTAGACCATTTACAGTCTAAGCACACTTCAGCTATAAGCTGTCTTCTAGTCCAATTTCAAGAATTAAAAGAACAGTCAAAGACTATAGACTCAAACTTCTACACAACCTTATATGTAATCTTTTATGTTGAATTGAGAAAATGCTTGGTATTCAGGGGAGGCTCTCAAAGTTGTTTGTTCACAGCTTTACAGGTTAAGTGCTTTGAAGGAAGTTCCAATCAGTTGCTCTGTTGTGATGCAAGTTGTGTGGTGTTGTACCCCCTTCAAAATGGGGAAATCTCAGAATGTATCCACCTCCTGAATCTTTTGGAAGAGTGCACCACCTCTCCTAGGATGCCGGACTGGAGGTAGTGGATGGTAGGAAAAAAAGGGACAATTCAAGTCATACTACAATGAGCTTGCTCAGGGAGGTAGCAAATCAGATTTGGGTGACGGGTGTTTGGGGAAGACCAATTCCACCAAGGAAGGATGGAAGCATTTACATGGTTAGTGATGCTGAACAAACTGTTAACTACTGATAATTTAAAGAAAAAAGGTTTTCAGCACTGGCAAATAGATGTGTGGTCTGTGACAAGGAAGAAGAGAATATCACATTTATTCACATTGTGACATGGTTGTGTCCGCCAGGTGTGCAGGGGCATTTTGCTTCATGGCCTCATTCTCTTTTCAGAGGGAAGGGTTATATTTTGTAGCCCATGGCTCCATTTGAGGGGAAGTCCCGGCATATCCTTATTTTGGGTGCTGATATTTTTTTGGTGGGTAAATAAATTTATTAATCCTATAAAATTATATACGGGTATACATGAATTTATCCCTATCCTTCCTCACGAGATCTGCAAGACTGGAAGGAAAGTCATCAGGATACATAGCTATTTCATCATTATCTGATTGGGTCTCTTGTTTTGGATTGGCCATGTAATCTGTACAAATTTAGAGATCTCAATAGCTCCAGTCTGGTTTCTAATAGGGAATTTTGACGATCTCAAAAAGATGTAATATTTGTAGACAAGAAAAAGGCATCCCCCCCCCCACCCCCGTCATGTGTGTGTGTGTGTACATTTACTCTATCAGTGATGATTTTATCTTCATGCATTACTGATCTTTTATATATATATATATATATATATGAAAGATAAGGAAATTTATTAGAAACTAAAAGCTCTTAAGAGCACTATGAACAGCAGGCCAGCAGCATGAGATATGCCTAGAAGGAATGCTGTTACATAAATGAGGATGCTAAGGCTGAGATAAAAATCTTAAACAGCATAGCATTCGACAAAACTTGGCCTTTGAAAATTCTATGATTGCACTCCTCCCATATAGTTCAGCAGATAGCATGAGGAACAACCTTCCACACCTCTTCCCCAAGCCAGGAGATATTTGAAAGACGAAAGCCTGACCAGCTGCAGAGGGATTTTAGGGAGCCCGGGACCACCCAACTGATCCTGAAACTCCTTAGGATGCAATGTCAAAGGGAAGTCATCTCCTTGCAATGAATAAGATGGCTGGATGATTTCACTCGCTGAGCCACACATAACACACCTGTTTGGAGACATAAACCCCTTTGGATTAAATTATCCAATGTGGGGATGAGATCCCACCACAATAACCAAAGAAAGCAGGAAACCTTCGATGGAACAATTGTGTTCTAGATGAATCTGAAGCGGGGTGGAGAAGGAGAAATGAACAGCACTTCATACAAAGACTTAACCAAAAAGCCTTTCTCTTCATTAATTACCCACTCTCTCATCCAACTCTTTCTATCACCTTACCTACAATCATCCAAGATCTCTAAACGAATGGACATATTCTCCATGATGCAGCATGCATGTAGGATAGTGAGTGTGTACATAGGAGATAAGAATAAAAATTACTAAAGCAGTAAAATAAACTAGATTTCTACTTGCACAGCTCAAATACAAATTCAGGCAGTTCATTAGTTGTATTCATCATGCAATAGAAGAATTAGGGTTTACAAAACAATAAACAAATAAAATACCTAAATAATATGTTGGATTATTGAGCCAAATTAGAGAATGAGAAAATTTAAGATTGCTGCCCAGAAAAATATTGTAACTGAAAATGTCCCCAAAAGTGCCCAAATAAGACCAGAATAAAGGAAAATAATCCAACAAACTCAAGGATTAACCTGAAAGGTTTAAAAATGGTTCATATTATGTCTAGACCTAAAAAGTAGAGTTAGAGGTGATAGATTTAAGCTAGAAACTGAAAATTCAACTCCAAACCATATGCCACAACATGCCAACAAAATTGCTACTTTTAGGGATTTGAAAGAAGAGCCAAAGAGGAAGTATATCACTTGATTTAGGATTGTAAAGATCCATTGAAGTATTTAGAGTTGAAAGCCATCAGATTCTACCAAGTTGAAGCCCGAAAACTTGAGTTAAAATAATCAAAAATCAACCCCAAATCAAAGGGTGCCACCAGCTCTAGATAAACCCAAACTTGGGTTTCAAATAGAGGAAAGCTTGGGGACTGAATCCTCCACCTCTAGTGTCACCTAGGGGTTCAGATTACCCTAGAGAAGACCACTTGAACAAAGTTGTCACGGTCTGCTGCTAATGTGCAATTTCGTGCAGTCACTTCTATAGGTTGTATTCATGCCTAGGAGGGATTCCATACCTTGGAACTTCATCAAATCAACAAAAGAAAGTGGAAGGGTAGTATAGAATGGATCGTCCAGGGGCCTGTGAGGCTCTAAAAATCCTCAATCGAATAGATTCCTTGCTATGAATGCCTTGGAGGTGATCTCCCAAAATCTATTGGGGATGATGTTCATGCCTGGTATTTGAGGTCAGCCCTTGAAACTTCGACAAATCTTCAAAATGTGGTTGGGGACATGTGCAGGGTGTGTCGTCCCACTCAATAGACTGCCAGGGAAGTGTTGATTCAAACTTAGTTTAGGTATTGAAGGAGTTGTATTGATTCTTCTATAAAGACCACTATTTTAGCACTAATAAATTATAATAAGAGGAAGAAGAACCTTTAACCTAAGAAGAGGGAGTGGCCTCCACCACCAGCGTTAAACTAGGTGGGGGCCTAGTCTCATTCTAGGGTTTTAGGTGCTTCAACCTGCAACAACAAGGAAGAAGGAAGAAGAAAGACGTTAAACATCAAGCTAAAATTTCATGTATCATATCATGAAGTCATGAGAGTCTAAGTCGTGGGAGGCTTAAAATAGACCCCCACAACTAGGTCTAGTTTACAAAATAAAAATTGGTCTAAAAGACCCCCATGTATAATAATCTCATCTCCAAAATACCCCCGAACTACAAATAATAACCAAAATACCCAAATAAACACTTAAAGACTAAAATAGCCTCATAACATGTGTCTACCTCCAACAAGAGACATAAAATAAAATAAAACAATAAATAAGACTCTACTGGAACCATAGGATGGGTCTCTCTCTCATGTTTCTCCTTTGATAGGTTTGGAACTCGCGTCTAGACCTGATGTCCTTATCATATGATTTCTAACCGATTTATCTTTACACACATATAAATTGAAGAAGTTAGGGAATAACTAGACCAAAGGGACATTAAAACACCAACGATCCTTCCAAAATTGAATCTTATCTCCATTGTTGACTCTAAAATGAATGAACATTTGAAATACATCTATACCTTTGTAGATACTCTTCCAAAGGCTGAATCCCATCAGCCAACTCGACTTAAGGATATTCCAACCATTCAAACATTCATCATATTTAGCAGCTATCACCCTCCTCCAAGGTGTGTTCCTTTCAATCAAATCTCCACAACAATTTACATAAGAAAGCTCCATTCACTGAGCAAATAGATCTTATGCCCAACCACCTTTCCTCCATAGAACTATAAATCCCTGACCAACTCGCCTAATTAATTTTCCTCTCCCCAACACAATTTGCTAGAGAAAATCCCTTTGAAGCCACTCAATTTTGTTTAACACCGAAACCAGGGTAGTAAACAAAGAGACATAACAAGTTGTAAGATTGGATAACACGCTTCTTAGAAGAACCAACTTTCCTCCTTTAGAAAGATACCTACCTTTCTGACAGGAAAGCATTTTCTCCATTCTCTCTAGAACTAGACTCCATAAACTCTTAGAATTTGGTTTGGCACCCAAAGGAAGGCCTAAAGTATGTGGTAGGAAAGGACTCCACTTTGCAACCCATGATGGAAACTAGATCCCCTATTGATGCGGAACCCAATGCAATTTATATGCAACATACTAGCAGCTGATCTCTAATAACATATAAATTGCCCCAATAAATAACTCAGAAAATTTTGTCTAGTGGCAATTTTGTAATTTTTCTAAAAAATAAAAAATTACCAAAATACCCTTCTGACATGTCAGAAAATTTTGGGCTTTTGGGAATCTTTCGAGCAGACTATAGGGATGCTCTCCTCCAAATTTCACCAAATTCAGATGTCTCTAGCTATGTAAACTAGAAAACACTTATTTAGGCAAGATGCTTTGAAGGGGAATTCAATGAGAAAACCAGAAAAAGAATGGGTATTTGGTTATCTCTGGAGTCCAATAAAAAGTAAATATGCTAGGGTTTATCAATTAACGATTCCCCACTAAAAACTTGATGAAATAGAAGCCTAATAATAGTTTACAAGCAACAAAATCAAATTTGTCCAAGTACTTGCACTGTAGCAGAATTTTTATAGGCTTCCAAAGAGTTAATCATACACTTACATACAGTCAGGCTTTGAACAAACTATACTTACCCCTTAAAGAAGTTTCCAAGAACTCCCAAAAAATGCTAATATCTCTCCCGGTTCTTGCTCCAACGAATAAAAAAATTTCAAATTATAATTGCCACAACACCTTTGCTGCCAGCCCCTCTTTGTAATAATCCCTATTTAATAGGGTTATGAATTTAGAGAGAGAAAATCTCTCTAAATGGGTCGTCTAAGGGGTAGGGATACACTGTTGAAAGGGTTTGATCAAAAAAGAAGGGAATAGGGAATGGTATGGTGAAGAGTCAATGAAGGTGATGCTAAAGTTGTAGAAATTTTTTGTGGAGATCAATAGTGGAGGAAAGTAAGGTTGGGAAGGAGAAAGGAGATGGAAAGAAGATGGAGGAGATTGAAGAAAGGATTAAAGAAGAGTTCCTCACCTTGAGAACTCGTGGAGGAGAAGAGGAAGAGCTGTCCACGCCTAGGAAAAAAAATCACGACTTCTATTCCAATTTTCTCTGCAAAAATCCTTACAACAGTAGTGTTTTATACCCTCTTTAAAACTTTGGACCAAAACCCCCTAAAATACCCCTCTATATAGGTCACATGACCAGCACTCTTTTCCCTCTATTTTTTTTACTTAAAATTAATAAAACTTCCCTAAATACTCCTAAAACACTACCAACTACTATATCCTACTCTATGGTTACAAAAGAGCCTTATTACATTATTTAAATTTAAAATTAAGAAACTCTAAACACTCTTCTACCATGGACATCTCCCATTGGCCCTCTTCCCCTGAAATTTCTTCATCTTGGGCTTCCAAATAGGGTAGGACTTCTTCAGAAACTCTAAGGCTGCTGCATCAAAAAGTGACTAATTAAGGCTTGTGTTTCTAAGTGCAATCCTAACATCTTGATCATTCAAGAATCCAAAAAAGATACAATCTGTAAGAAGCAGATCAAAGCATTGCTAAAAGAAGGCCAAATGAGTGGATAGGATTGTCAGCGGAAAGGGCATCGAGAGGTATTGTGATTGTTTGAGATTCATAAAGCTTAAAAAGTTGAGTTTATTGGAAACTTTTCTATATTTATCACTTTTTCTAACTTAAATTCTGGGTTTGAATGGTTTCTTACCGGGGATATGGTCCTTAGATTGCACAGAGGCATCAAGATTTTTGGGAGGAGCTTCAAAAAATTCAATCTCAATCATCTGGTCCTTGGATCGTGGGAGGTGAACTTAATGTTATGAGATTTTTCAATGAAAAAAAGAACAGAAGTCGTATCATAAGGAGTATGCATGATTACTCCTTTGACCTTAGGGACCGCCCTCTCCCCAATGGCAGATTTACATGGACTAATGATCGGGAATCACACATTCTATGCCATCTAGATAAATTTCTGGTTTTGATGGATTGGGAAGACTGATACCCACACTTCTTTCAAGAAGTGCACACGAGACTTACCTCGGATCAGTGGCCTATCATGCTTAATACAAAAACAGTGAGTTTGGTCCAAAGCCATTTTGATTCGAGAATATGTAGGTTTTACATCCCACTTTCAAATCTAATGTTGAGGTCTGGTGGAAAGAATGTGGAGTTGGAGGCAAGGAAGGATTCAAGTTTTCACAAAATCTCCAATTCGTGAAAAGGAAACTAATGCAGCACAATAGAGGGAAGACCCAATTTTGATGTAGGATATTTCCAAGTATCAGAAAGAATCTTCTAATTTATAACAGAAGCAAGAACACTCTTTGACCCACCAAGAAGTAATCTTTAAATCACACAAGTAGCCAAGAATTTTAAAATTTGAAGAATAGAATAAAGGAAAGAAAGATAAAAAGAGTTTAGGATAGAAAAGGAGGAAAATAGAAAGAAAGAACCCAAAAGAGTAATTTTGGATTTTCATGATAGAATCCCACAATTACCAAAATACCCCTGATCATACATCAAAATTTTATGAAACTTTTCAGATTGTTTCTGACGTAGATGAGGAGCATGTATATACCAAATTTTAGGTTATTTCGAGATTTCTAACTATATGAAATTATATAAAAACTCAGGTGCACTAGGTCGCCCTTTATAAAAACTCAGGTGCACACACTTAATTCAAGAAAGTAGAAAAATGAAGAACTCTAAAGAACAAGAGAGAAAAAGAAGAAAGAAGAAAATGGGAACGAAGAAGAAGAACAATAACATGAAAGAAAGATGAGAAAATATAGATAAATACCTTTGAAGTAATCCCTACCCCATGATCCAAGTAATCCCTACAAGGATTTCAAGACAAGGCATAAGACTTGAAGAAAAAGGAGAAGCACCACTTGTAGGAGCAAAACCAGCAAAAAACTTTTATTAATTTCCATCATACCAGTAGAAAAAAGTGTAGCCCTATATATAGGGTCACATACTCAAGAAAATAGTACAACAACAACAACAACAAACAGCCTTATCCCAACTATTTGGGGTCGGCTACACGAGTCCTATTCCACCATTCCGCTCTGTTTAGGGCCTTATCCGCCGTTAAATTACAAGCTGCCATGTCCCTCTTTACTACCTCCACCCAGGTCAATTTTGGCTTTCCTCTAATCCTTTTAGCACCTTCAACTTCTATTGTCTCACTTCGCCTCACTAGTGCAATCATTGGTCTTCGTTACACATGCCCAAACCATCTCAATCGACTTTCCCTCATTTTATCGCCTATTGGCGCTACCCTTAAACTCCCATGAATGAATTCATTCCTAATTTTATCCTTTCTAGTCTTGCCACTCATCCATCTTAGCATCCTCATTTCAGCCACACTC
>JAOXJP010260569.1:0-21062 GCA_025762735.1 Platanus orientalis | reverse complement strand
GGGTGTGGTGAGCAAAAATGGGGGTTTGGTGAGCTCGGGGGTGTAGTGATCAATTTTGGGGGTGCCAATAGCTTCTCCCTTTCTTGAATTCTTGCTACCCACAGTCCCACATCCATATCTTTGAGCCTCCACAGTACTAAACTCAACACCCTTCTTTCCCTAACTTCTCTACATCAACCGACCACTCCATACTCATCTCCTTGACCTCCCTTCATCTATAGCACCCTCCCCTGTTATCTATATCAATCGGTTAACCCATGCACTCATAGATTTTTAAGAAACCCAATCAAGAACCCTATAACCTGTTGTGCAGATTCTTACAGCAAGCATAACAGTGAGGTTTCTTCAATTTTCCACCTTCCTATATGTGCTACACCATGCAGTAAACAAAGGAACTCATTTGACCAGACTGGGGATTTTGGATTCTTCCAAAACTTCGAGGAAAGTCTCTTCTTTCATACCTGATGGAACAAGAGCTCATGTGCTTCTGACAAGCAACCCCTGGAGGTTGCTTAATTACTTCAGAATTGAAACAAATCAGTGAATTTGTCTCCGAAATTTTATTGTGGAAGACTTTTAAGTTAAGGTGTTTGAAGAAATTATTAAGAGAATTTTACTTGAAGGTTTGAAGTTTTTGTTGGTGGCTGATTAAAGGTTTGTAGTGTGTAGCTGTGTAGGAGTACATGTACTTAGGGGTAATGGTGTACTGTACTTGGGGGTTTGTATACCAGTATCCTGGGTGTATAAGAGTTATTAAAATAACATAATATGAGAAGTGATTGGCTCATACGCTACTTATCTCCAAATAAATGTTCTCTTCTTATCATTCTCTCTCTCTCTCTCTCTCTCTCTCTCTCTCTCTCTCTCTCTCCCCCTTTTACTTCTGTTTTGCAGGGATTGAATCATCCAAGTTGGTATTAGAGCAGGTTTTCGAAATTGATGACAAAAAAAATGGTCGAAAATCAGGGCTGACTTCAACATACGTATGGCTGACTTCAGCATCCGTACATGTGTCAAAATCGAAATCCACGGGGTTTGGATAGTGATGTCCTCCTGGTCTTTGTGATAATTTTTTGAAAATTTTTTGATCACTTTATGTATTTTTTTCGAAGGGTTTTCTGTTGAATACTGAAACTAGTAGATTTCATGAAATCGCGTGAGCCGATCGGGTGCAAGGTTTTTTCCTGTGGTTTGCTGCAAGAAGATAGGTCGTTTTCGGGTTTGGAATCTTCTGGAAGTGGTCTCACCTCATTTAATTCACATTTAATTCAGTATCGAGGGAGTTTTGTCAATTTCGGTGGGTTGCCAGTGATGTCTTGCATCTTTTCTCCTCACCTGGTTCGTGATTTTTGAAGAAAAAAATATCTGTGGTGAAAAGAAAAAGAGGATGCTGACCAGTTTAGAAGTTGCTAGTGATGGCTGGCTTGTGTGGTATGTTTTTTTGGCTCCTATGAGGGCCTGTTGAATGTGTGTGGAGTGTCAACCCTTTGGAAGGTTTGTGGCGGTTTTAACACAATAACCAGCAATGTGGTACGACCCTATAAACGTGTTTTTTGATAGTTGTTGACTAGGATTGTGTATATAGCCTACATACGACATATCTGAGGTTAGTTAGAATTCAAGCAATACCCCCGAAGGATCGAAGCAAGGCGATGGAGTCAGTTTCAAGTCGTGGGTGATCCTTTTCCAACCCAAATCACCACTGTGAAGTTTGATGGCAGCAACTACTTGTTCTAAATCCATCTTCATTTACATACAAGGAAAAGACAAAGAAGAATCCTTGACCGGTGAGATTGAGATATTCAACAAAACTGATCCTAAGTTTCATAAATGAAAGACTGAGAATGCAACTGTCATGGGTTGGTTATTGAGTTCTATGAAAACCAAAAATCAGTGATCATTTTTTTTTTTTGAGATGGCAAATTAGATATGGGATGCTTTGGCGAAATCATACTCTAAGATGGGCCATATGGCTAAGGTATACAATCTATGACAGCGTATTGCTCAATTTAAATAAGGTGACCAACCTCTTGCTATATACTATTCCTCCTTACGGAAGAGGTGGGATAAGTTGGCACATTACACTACTTACTGCCCTGCTTACGTTAAAGATGCTATAGAATACAAGAAGCATGTTAAGAACATACAAATATTTGAATTCCTTGTTGGATTGAATCCTGAGTATGAATAAGGGCTCTTATTATTGGAAATGATCCTTTGACATCTTTAAATGAAGTGTACACACTTATTCACCGTGATGACAAACGTCGAGGAGTAATGAATCTTCCTCCATTTATAGAGAAATCAACATTTGTGTCCACAACCACTAAAGGTGGTCAAGGTTGAAATTCAAGGAGAGGTTGTGGTGGATGCCAAAACTTTACATTTGATGAAAGAGATCGCCTCAAGTGTGAGCATTGTGGGCAGTCCAGGCACACAAAAGAACATTTGTTAGGACCTTCACCGATGACCCCTAGACCTACCTCCACGTTCGTTTCAACGAGGTGGGTCTGGTAACGATCAAGGAGGTGGCAGGTTCGGGCCTAGTAGACTTCATGCTTACTTAGTAGCCTCTACACCTACAAAGATGACATCTATGGCTCCTGTCACCGTATCTTCTAATCCCTTAGATGGGGGTCTGTCCATAGATGAGATTGAGGCCTTTAGGCGTTTCGTTTCATAACTTGATCATCCTTTCACTGCCCCTACATCATCTTTTGCATATTCAAGTACATCTGGATCTGCATTGCCTGTCTCTGTCTCCAGTCCACAATGCTCTTGGATTATTGATTCAGGGGTCTCCCGTCAATAATCCAGGAGCCTCCCATCACATGACTGGTATGTTGTCCCTCTTCACATCTTCTAGTGTCTATTTCGGTAAAGATAAGGTTCGAATTGCCGATGGTTCTCTTTCATCTGTAACTGGACAAGGAGATATTCCCATAACCAACGATCTCTGTTTGTCGTCTGTGTTACATGTTCCTCAATTCATCCTTAATTTGTTATCCATCAGTCATATTACTAAAAATCTTAACTGCTATGTTACCTTTTTCCCATCTCATTGTGTGCTTCATTACATGGTGACAAAAAAGATAATTGGTTTGAGGCATGAGAATGATAGCCTTTATGTTTTTTATTCCAGTTTATCAATAGCTACATCAACAATAAAGAAGGATTCCTCTGTTTCTGGATCAGATGAGTTACTCACTTGGCACCACCGCTTGAGTCATTTATCTTTTTCTATGTTGAGGCAAATGTTCTCTCAATTTTCTTATTCTAAGTCTAATTTCTTTTGTGAGCTATGTCAATTTTCTAAGCATTGTAGGTCTATTTATCCCATTAGCAATAATAATAAAAGTTATATTCCTTTTTCACTAGTGCATTCTGATGTCTAGGTGCCTTCTACTAATTCTTTATCTGGGTTTAGATATTTTGTGACGTTTATGAATGATTGTTCTCATGCAGCTTGGATCAATCTATTAAAACATAGAAGTGATGTTTTTGCAACATTTATATCCGTTCATAGCATGGTTAATACCTAATTCAACATCAAAGTTCAGATTTTGCGATCTAATAATGGTGGAGAATATATTTCCTGTGATTTTTCTTCATTTCTTGATGCATCTAGCATCATTCACCAGACCACTTGTCCGGGCACTCCTAAGCGAAATGGGTGGCTAAAAGAAAAAACAGACATTTACTGGAGATTGTTTGTGCAATTATGTTCACTATGTATGTGCCAAAGACTTTCTGGTCTTAGGCCATTCAAACTGTAGCTTACCTCATCAATAGGATGCCCTCACATGTCTTTTCTCATAAATCTCCACCCTAAATCTTGTCTCCAAATTCCTCACCGCTTGCTATGTATATGTGCCTGAATCAGATCGCACCAAACTAGACCCTAAAGCACTTAAATGTGTTTTCTTAAGTTATGGAGTGAATTAGAAAGGATACAAATGTTTTCATCCGCCGACTCGTCATCAATTTGTGTCTTGGGTATGACATTTTTTTAGTCCATTCATTTTTTCTCTTTATATGAGACATATCTTCAGGGGGAGTAGTCTATATGTGAAGAGATGTCTATCTCTAGTCCTATTCATATTCTTATTTCGGTTTTAGTTACATCTTATTAGTTTGATGGCAGAAGTAACATTGATGGAAAGGGGGAATTTAAGTTCAAGAGACAAGTGCACATACGAAAGAAGAAAAAACAAGGGACCCAAGAAGAAGAGGTCGTAGAAGCTGAAGGAGCGCAGGACTTGAATTCTCATGACCTACTCCAAGCGTCAACTTCTGAGCCAGTACCTGAACCAGATAATATCCCACATTCTCCTTATTAATCACATGATAACCTTGATCTGCCCATAACTCAGAAAAAGGGTGTTAGGACTTGTACTCAACACTCTATGTCAAATTTTGTATCCTATCATACATTATCTCTTTCTTTCCGATGTTTCTCTATGGCCTTGTCTTTTATTTTTGTCCCTCACAGTGTACTTGAAGCATTATCACATCCAAAGTGGAAGGACGCAACGGTTAAGAAATGCAGGCATTAGAAAAAAAATAATATGTGGGATTTAGTGGACCTTTCAAGAGGACAAATTGGTAGGCTGCAAGTGCGTATTTATAGTCAAGTACAAGTCAGATGGATCTATGGAGCGGTATAAGGTCCGTCTGATTGCAAAGGGATATATCCAGACCTTTGGTATAGATTATCAAGAGACGTTTTCCCCAATAGCTAAAATGAATTCAATCAGAGTGCTCATTTCTCTAGCAGGCAATCAAAATTGGTCACTCTTCTAATTTGATGTGAAGATTGCTTTTCTACATGGAGACTTAGAGGAAGGGGTATATATGACCACTCCCCTAGGCTTCCGTATGTCGAATGTTGATGGGAAAGTTTGTAAGTTAAAAAAGGCCTTGTATGGCTTGAAGCAGTTTATACGAGCAAGGTTTGAGAGATTCAAATCAATTACGCTAAGGTTGGGATACTGACATCACACCTTGCTCGTAAAACAAAAGGACACTAAGATTACAACCCTAATAGTGTATGTGGATGATATTGTAGTCATAGGGAATGATGAGGCTAAAGTAGCTTGGTTGAAAGGAAGCTTGACATAAGAATTTGAGATTAAGGGCTTGGGTTTTCTGAAATACTTTCTTAGGATTAAAATTTCCAAAACAAAACAAGACATCCTTCTTTCGCAGCAAAAGTATGTTTTGGATTTGTTAAAGGAATCAGGTATGGAAGGTTGCAAACCATATGCTACACCTATTAAAGCAAATCATAGGCTGAAGGAAGATGATAGTGAACGACTTATTGATGCTGGGAGATTTTAAAGGCTAGTGGGCCATCTCATCTACTTATTCCTTACTTATCCCGATATTACATATGCCGTAAGTGTCATAAGCCAGTTCATGCATGCACCCACTCAAGATCATATGGAGGCAACATACCAGATCCTTAAGTACTTGAAAGGGTATCCAGGAAAGGATCTCTTGTATAAGAAACATGGTCATTATCGTGTAGAGGTTTATACAAATGCTAACTAGGTTGGATCACTTACCGATCGTAGGTTTACATCCGGCTATTGCTCATTTGTTAGTGGTAACCTTGTTACTTGCAAAAGTAAGAAGCAATCTGTGGTAGCCAGATCAAGTGCTAAGGCGGAATTCAGATCCATGGCCCATGGAATCTGTGAGTAATTGTGGTTGAAAATGCTACTTTCTGAGGTTGGCTTTCCAATAAAGGGACCCATATGTCTGTACTACGATAATAAAGTAGACATAAGCATTGTACCTGATCCTCTGTACTACAATCACACTAAACATGTAGAGGTTAATCGTCACTTTATCAAAGACCATCTCAAGAAAGGCAGCATTTGCGCTCCCTTTATTCAAACTCAAGACCAACTAGCTGATATTTTCACCAAGGGTCTTAGTGGAGCACATTTTATGTATTTAACTAGCAAGCCGGGAATGATAGATATCTATTCTCCATCTTAAGGGGAAGTGTAAGAGTACATATACTGGGGGTAATGGTGTATTGTACTTGGGGGTTTATATACCAGTATCTTAGGTGTATAAGAGTTATTAATATAACATAGTATGAGAAGTGATTGTCTCATACGCTACTTCTCTCCCACATACGTTCTCTTCTTCTTCTTCTTCTTCTTCTTCTTCTCTCTCTCTCTCTCTCTCTCTCTCTCTCTCTCTTTACTTTGTTTTGCTGGGATTGAATCATCCAAGTAGCTGTGTATAAGGTTGTTGCCACTCTTCACATCTTCCAAGATTGCAATCTTCAACAAGTTGCTGTCTAGAATTTTGCAGAGAAGGTGCTTGCTAAATTGGGTGAATGGTGGCTGCCTTGACTTATGATCAATTTAGTAAACTGTATGGAATCTTTGAAGTTGTTCTATGACTTGTGCTGCAGCAACGGTGTTTTCTATGTGCTCTTACATTTACTATTAACTACTGCTCAGGTTTGCATTAACGGTGTTCTCTATGTACTCTTACATTTACTATTAACTACTGCTCAGGTTTACTTCTGACTGGATAGATGTTTAGTGGATTCTTACCCATAGTTTTTGCATCTAACACTTGCTGCCAGCATCCTATATTTGTTACCCATCACACCTTGCATCCCTTAGTACTTATCTCTATTACTTGAGTAGCCTTCCACTATATTTTACACACACAAATCACCCTTTATTGCTTGCTGTCCAGCCAATACTTAGATTTTATATAACCTTTCCACAGCTTCTTTAATCTTCCTTTAATAGTTTTATACATTGCAATGCTTAGTTAATTCTTAATTTAGAAAGCAATTGGCAATATAAGCATACTGGTTCTTAATTTTCGATTTTATATGATCCCTATTTGCTAGGCTTAGTAGTTACTTTGTTTAGTTCTATTACTAGCCCCCTTTCTTTTTTCCATGCACTTGACTAAAATAGGAATCTAGTTTATTGTGCATTTGCTAATTGTATTTACTTAGGGATCCCTTTGCATAACATTATCTCATGCATGCTACATCATTTTTGGTATCAAAGCCAAGTTGCATCTAGGTGTAGTCCTAACCACCCTAATGCTATCTAGGAGTTGACCTGCATACTTTTACTTATCACTTTGAGCATTGCATGCCATTATACACTTGATGTTTCCATACTTGTTTCCGCATGTTTTGAGCATCATATAGAGCCTTTAGGTTGCTGATTTCTGTCCAACAGTACCTTTAGAGTCTTCAATCCTACTTTCGTGAGGTGGTACACCCCTTTGGTTGTACCAGTGCATGCCCACAAGGTCCGGGCTTGATTATCTTTTCAAAATGGTTGATAACCCACTTGATTGGCAGCTAGCTATTGAACAGTTGGCCCTAGAGATGCATAATCAGAAAGATGTAGTGAGAACCATAAGTGAAGAAGTGCGGAGCACAAACCAGAGGATGAGTGAGAACCATAGGAAGGAAGGTTCAGCTGAAGATGAGACCTCTAGGGGATCCTGTAGAGATAGGAACACTCATCCACTTAATGAAGGCCAACAAGGTGACTATGGTGATGTGGCCATGAGATCTGTAAAAGTAGAGGTACCTCAATTTGATGGAAAAGTGAATCCCAAAGATTTTCTTGAGTGGCTTTCAGTTATGGATTCCTGTTTTGATTGGTATCACCTATCCAATGAGCGTAGAGTCAAGTTTGTCAAAATGAAGTTAGTTGGTTCAGCTAGACTCTACTGGGATAATGTGGAGCAACAAAGACGCTTAAGGTGCCAGGATCCAATTGATAGTTGGGAGGACATGAAGGAACGATTGACAAACAGGTATGTTCTCCTGTCCTACCATTCAGGGTTAGTGGATCAATGGAACTCCATGAAACAAGACAACTTGTCTATCACATAATACATTAACCACTTTGAGGAGCTCATGTTGAGAAGCAAGATTACCAAGGATCCAGCTATCACGCAGAGCAAGTTCAAGTTAGGCCTTTGACTTGAATTTCAGAGAAAGTTGCTAAGTGATCATCATTAACTTAGGTGATGCCTACAGGCGAGTCCGCGAATTAGAGCTTTACTTAAAACTCTAGGCTCTGCATCCTTTTGAGAGCCATAGATCTAACACTAGACCTGGTGTGCCCCTAAGTAAACCTCAATTTGGAGGACAATTTCAAAATGGACCTCCTAGTAACCCAAAGCTCAACCCACAACCAGTAGTGAAAGGCAAATAAATTGTTAGGGTACATCCCAAGACACCTACATCTTATGGGTATTTTAAATGCAGAGGTTATGGCCACAAGGAGCCTAGTGTCCAACTAAGAGGAACATTTTACATTTAGAACACAATGAAGGATAATCCTGAGCCTCAAGATAAGAAAATACTAGAGGACCCAGAGGATTGTCTAGGATATGGGATTCCTAGTGAGGATGATGAGACAGAGGGAGAAAATGGACATTTAGCCTACTTAGGTGAGGTTGATGACTACTCTTCCTCTGACAATGTCCCACTCTGGGTAGTGAGGTGTGCTCTCACTCAACCCAAGCAAGAAGATGATTGGCTCAAGACTAGTATCTTCTATACTTACGCCAAGTCTAATGAAAAGATTTGTAAGCTTATTATGGATAGTGGAAGCTGCACTAATGTGGTCTCCACTAGTACTCTAAAGAGGTTAGGACTTTCACCAGCACTACATCCTCACCCCTAAAAAGTTGCATGGGTTAATTTAATTTCTATCATAGTATCCCAAAGGTGTCAAGTTCTTATACAGTTGTATTCTTATAAGGACACCATATGGTGTGATGTAATCCCCATGGATGTTGGACACATCATATTAGAAGGCCCTGACTGTATGATTTAGATGTCACATTGTATGGTATATCCAATACATGTGTATTTGAGTTCAAGAGCAAGAAAATCAGACTAGTTCTTAGAGCACTAAAGGATGAGCTGAGGTAAAGGAAGAAGTAGATAAGGGCAACAACGTCAAGGATAATAAGACTAAAGCCCTACATATCATTGGCTCAAAAGAGTTCGAACAAGAGATCAAGGATGAAGCTATGGTATTTGTTGTGGTTGTTAAAGAAGCTTCTCTTGATTCTTCTGTTGAGCACTCTTCAGAAGTAGAGACTATTTTAAAGGAGTTTAACGATATGTTCCCTGAGGATTTACCTAATGATCTTCCGCCGATGCGTGACATACAACATGCAATTGATTTAGTCCTAAGAGCTACGCTACCTAACCTACATCACTAAGAATGAATCTTATTGAGCAAGTTAAACTAAAAAGACAAGTAGATGACCTACTTCGCAAGGGATTCATTAGGGAGAATATAAACCTATGTGTCGTGTCTGCACTTACACAAGAAAGATGGGTCATGATGTATGTGTGTAAATAGCAGGGCAATTAATAAGATCACGGTACATTACAGGTTTCCCATCCCACAATTAGATGATATGTTAGACATGATGGCTGGTGCCACTATATTTTCCAAGATAGAATTTAAGAGTGGTTACCATCATATTCGTATTAGACCTGAAAATAAGTGGAAGACCACCTTAAAGACGAATGATGGGTTGTATGAATGGCTAGTCATGTCTTTTAGATTGTCTAATGCTCCTAGCACGTTCATGAGGATAATGACTCATGTTCTAAGGTCATTCATAGGGAGGTTCTTGGTAGTATACTTCGATGATATTCTGATCTATAATACTACCAAAGAACAACATTTCGAACACCTAAAAAAAGTGTGATCTCTTGAGAAAAGAGAAACTATATGCAAACCTAAAGAAGTGTGTTTTCTTAACTTTTCAGGTCATCTTAGGTTTTGTAGTGTTATTTAAAAGAATGTTCGCCGACCTTGACAAGGTCAAAGCTATAGTTGAGTGGCAAGCACCAAAGAATATCCATTAGGTTAGAAGTTTCCATGCTCTTGTTACATGTTATAGGTGGTTCATTCGAGGTTTTAGTACAATGATGGCTTCCATTACTGATTGCATCAAGGGGAATTCAACTAGACTAAAGTTGCCACTAAGGCTTTTGAGGAGATAAAATTGAGGATGACTTTTGCTCCTGTCATGCGCCTACCAAACTTTTCTAAAGTCTTTGAAGTGGCGTGTGATGCATCTAGTGTTGGAATAGGAGTCTTGAGTAAAGAGGGACATCCAGCTGCTTACTTTAGTGAGAAACTAAATGATGTTAAACAAAAGTACTCCACCAATGACAAAAAATTATATGCGGTGATACAGGCTTTGAGATATCAAAGGCATTATTTATTGTCGCAAGAATTTGTCATGTTTTCTAACCATAAAGCTCTAAGATATTTAGGTTCTCAGAATAAACTTAATTCAAGACATGCTAAGTGGGTTGAGTTTCTTCAAGAATATACATTTGTACTTAAACATAGAGTGGGGGTAAGAAACAAGGAAACAGATAAGATTGTCATTCAGCATTCAATGAAAATTCAAATGATTGGGTTTGACAAGTTGAAGAAAGAATATAAAACCTGCCCAAACTTTGGGTAAGTCTATACTTCTTTAAAGAGTGATCCATCAAAAAGTGTTACAGATTACACCTTACAGGATGTGGATCTCTTTAAAGATGCTCGCTTATGTATTCCCCCCACTTCAATGTGTGACTTCCTTATTTGGGAGTTACATGCATGGGGCATGGTAGGCTATTTTGGCCGAGACAAAACCATTGCTCTTGTGAATGATAGATTCTATTGACCACGTTTGAAGAGAAGTGTGGCCAAAATATTAGAACAATATTATATTTGTCAACTGACAAAGCAACGGAAATAGTCACCTAGACTATAGACTCATTTGCCAGTTCCTCACATTCCATGGCAAGATGTGAGTATAGATTTCGTGTTGGGCTTACGTATTCCATTTAGGAAGCACGATTCCATTTTCATGGTAGTAAACCGTTTATCTAAAATGGTCCAACACATGCCATGTAATAAAACCTTGAATACATTTAAAATTGTCAAGTTATTATTTAATGAGGTTGTCAAGCTGCATGGACTTCCAAGTTTTAAAGTGTCTGACAGAGATGTTAAGTTTGTTAGCTACTTTTAGAAGACACTATGGAAATACTTGGTTTAAGTTCTCATCTGCATATCACCCTCAAAACTGATCAGATTGAGGTAGTGAATAGGAGTTTGGATAGTCACCTACGTTTATGGTAGGAGAGCATCTTATGTCATGGGACATTGTTTTATCAATAACTGAGTTTGCATACAATAGGTCAATTAATAGGACCACGGGTATGAGTCCATTTAAGATTGTCACTGGTTATAGACCTAGGGTACCTATTGACCTTACCTATGTCAGTTAACCATAGACCTTCAGAGTCTACATCTAGTTTTTGCATAGCATATTAATTCATTGCATGAAGAAATCCGAAAATCATTCTTAGCAATGAAAACTATAATTGGTTGGCTGATTCTCATCGAGTACATCAGGAGTTTTAGGAAAGGGTCTAAGTGATGGTATGATTTAGGCTTAAGCAATTCCAATCTAGAGTTGCCAAGAAACTACATGCACGTAGTTCAAGGCCATATAAAATTTTGAAAATGTTAGGACCTATTGCTTATGTTTTCTATCTACCTTCTGACTTAGGGATTAACTCAACATTCAATGTTGAAGACCTAGTGATGTAGAACAAACCCAAACCACACACATCTGGCTACAGGTATAAGGTATGATGCAACATGTATATAGGTGAGTGAAGTATGTGCATAGGAGAATAAACATGAAATTATAAAAGGAATAAAATGTTATAATTCGATTCCTACTCACACCAATCACAAACAAAACTAAGTGGTTCTTAAGTTAGAATATTCATGCATTAAAAGAATTAAGGAAACAAAATAAAGAACAAAATTAAACCTAATTAAGATGCTAAAGTATCCAACTAATTGAAAGATAAGGAATGGTTATGCTTGCTGGCCTGAAAATTTGATTGTATAAAAAAGTGTTTAATAAGGTTCCAAACAAGAGAGTTTAATGCATAAGGTGAGGCAGGGTATCATGAGACAACAATAGCATATTTTAGGGAAGCAAATAATGAAGTTTATATGTCTAAGGAAATCATGGCATGCTGCCTAACAGTAAAATCCAGCAAACACTATATATGAGGAATTTTATCAAACATCATAGGTGCAGGAAATTAAAAGAAGGTGATCTAAAGAGATAAAGAAAACTAATCAAAGGGGGTTTTGTTGGAGATTCAAAGGGATCAGATTGGGGTCTTATTAGGGGTTCAAATAGGGGCTGTGGTGTTAATAAAACACCCAGAAAACAACCTAATCAGTCCCGCAATAATGCCATAACCACCAATCAAATCACTACTTCTTGGGGAAACAAAACAGTAACCAAATCGGAGAAATAGCAACTGGGTTTGGAGTAATTAGTTCCCTTGAAGTCTTCTGGTAATTCACCAACCACAGTCCGAAGAAGAAGTGACCGAAATATGATGGTTTGGAGAAGACCCAGTCAGCCCCTAAACTCCCAAGTGTGCTGCCTACTCCTTGTTTAACCCTTGATTGGGTTTGAATGTGAATAAAAATTTCAGCAGTTTGATGCTTCTAGGAAGATCGTCCAGGTGTCTAGCACACCCTAGAAGTGTTGATTCACCCACAACCATGGCCTGTGGCAGCTGGTAAGCAATCTCCAAAACTCAGTCCAGCAGTCTGTTTCACACTTGAGAGTGAATAAATCTGATGTAGTTTTTGTATATTGAGCAGCTCTCCACCTCAAATAGGATCACCCAGACCTATAGCATGCCCTAGAATTGTTGCCTTGTCCAAAAACTTGAAGATGGAGATGTGGGAAACAATCTCTGGAAGTTTGTATAATATTCAGCAAACAAAAAATCTGTAGAACAAAGCATTAGATGAAGAAGGTGAAGGTGGAGGTCATTTTAACCCAAAGGGAAGGGGTTGACCTCCACCACTACTGTTAAACTAGGTGGAAGTCTAGTCCCTTTTCAAGGTTTTGAGTCTTCTACCTGCATGACCAAGGAGAAAGAAGAGAATATTTTCAATCTCAAAAATTGGTGTATCACATAGCATAAAAGAGCCAAGTCATGAGGTATAAAAAGACTTCTCCCACGGCTAGGTTATTACAATATGAGTCCCCATGGACTAAAATAGCCCTAATAGCTAAGAACATATATCTAAAATACCCTCTAACTAAAGTAAAAGACATGAAACACCCTATTAGCCAAATAATGACTAAAGTACCCTCAAAATTTTGTGCCCCCCCCTCCCCCCCTTACAAGAGACATAAATAAATGTGAAATAAATAAAAGCAACTAGACTAGCATAAAATAAACTCTAAGCATAAACCAAAATCTCTCTCGGCCATGATGTCCTCCTCAAGGTATAGGTTTCTTGACTTTTCAAACTTCAAAACTTGAAAACATGATCCTTTAATGTAGCCACATGATATATGGTGTTAGGTGTGATAAAAATTGAAGAGAACCAACCAAAAGGGTTGCTAGAAAGATTCTGGGCAGCAACTTTTGGGTTTCTTGAATAGGATTTTTCTGGGTTTAGATTTCTTAGCTCAACCATGTGATATATAGGGGATCAAAAGAGGTTGGATGATGGAATAAGTGATGGGGATGATGTAAACAGATGGTCGGGTAGTGTGTGAAGTGTAAGGGATGAAGGAAATAATGTATGGAGGTGAGTGAAGGGTTGTTCTTATATGAAAAACAAATTGTTGGTAGAAAACTAATAAAAAAAAATATCAAAAGAAGAAGGTGAGGTAGAAGAAGAGATAAAGAGATAGGTGATAAATACCTTGAGGAAAATCACCAATCCTCCCTAGGAAATCATCAACCTAGGATCAAGTTTAGGCAAAACTTCATGAAGAAACACTTTCATCCGTTTGAAGAAGAGAAGAACAATTTTGCTTTAAATTTTATTCAAATATTCATTAAAAATATATTACAAAGTGTATGAGCTATTTTATAAGTAAAAAAACCCCTCCTAATTTAATCCTAGCCATTAAACACAAAGATCTTCTCTCCCTTAAATTATGTGAAAGAGATTTCTCCCTGCAAAAACCCTATTTTGAAGCTAGTTACAACTTTGTCCTATATAAAAAAAACCAAAATTCTCATTACGTCCCCAACTCTTCCATACACAAAAAGGTGTCTATAAACTCTAATAAAAAGCTGTAAAAATTAAAATAAATAAAATAAAATAACAAATAAGGTCTAGCAACATCTCCTCCATGCAAGCACACACATGTGGTCCCACAATCAAGGGAAAGTAGGCTCCATATGCCTCCAAAATAGTAAGCTGCTCCAAAAACTTTAAATTCGCTCTAAATCGAAGCAAATCTCTTTCTTCTTACCATAGGCCTTGTAGGCTTCTAAATTCTTTACAAGTAAACCCCATTAACCCCATGTGCGGATCTCACCTAGGCTTCCATGTCCTCATCACCTAGTCCCGTACCATACCATTGTATCTCTTTTTGTAAACCCATTTGCAAATTCACAGGTACCAAATTCCCAGCCTATCCAGCCTATACCAACACCGTTACTATTGAGACAGAAGCATGAGGAGATAGAGGACATCCTTGATAAGGAGACAGTTTCCACTAGACATGGTGGTTACCAGCACTGTCTTATCAAGTGGAAGGGCAAGCTCCTGATCGATAGTTCGTGACTGACATATGACGAGCTCTAGCAGATGGATCCTAACATCCTAGAGTGGCATTGGAGCTTTATTTCGTCATAGGTAAGTCCTTCTCAGACGAGGGAATTTGATGACGACATCACGCCATGTGGCATCTTGAGGGTGTACCAATGCAGGAGGAGAGTCCTAGTGAGCCTCTATATGGATTAGGAGGCATGTTGAGTTCCCTACTTCGATATAGAGTTGATTTAGAGGAGTTTCAGACTACTTTATATTTTCGAGGTATATGGGACCTACTTTTTCCATTGTTATAAGGCCACATGTGGACACCTATGTTGGATGACATGTGGACGCTTTTATTTTATGTTTTGTTTTATTTTTAAGGCTTTTTATGCCTTTTTATTTCATTTTATACCCTTTTTTGTGTCTAAGGTGGATTAGGGACATGTTGGTCATTTCAGATTTTTTATACAACAACAACGACAAACAACCTTATCCCAACTATTTGGGGTCGGCTACACGAATCCTATTCCACCATTCTGCTCTGTTTAGGGCCATATCTACCGTTAAATTACAAGCTATCATGTCCCTCCTTACTACCTCCACCCAAGTCAATTTTGGCCTTCCTCTAGTCCTTCTAGCACCTTCAACTTGTATTGTCTCACTCCGCCTCAGATTTTTTACAATTGTGAAAGAAGCTTTAAGCCTACATTTTTTGTTTTGGTCGACCACATGGGGGGAGGAACCAAATTTTAATGGTTTCTATATTCTTGTCTTGCTTCTATTTTGTTGTAATCAAGGGCTTAGCCCTATTTTAAGCTTTATAAATAAAGAGGGGGACTGCATAGTGGACCACCCCAGAATTTTAAATAAACTTGAAGCTAATTTAGCTCTTCTTCTTCCTCATGGCTAAAGCAAGATCCCTTCCTTGGTGGCCTGCTCAAGGACTTGGATTGGTGATTTCCTAAGGGAGGTTGGTGATTTCCTCCAAGGTGTGTTATCTCTATAATCTTCGTCTCTTTTTCTCCATTTTATTCCCTTGATCTCCTTCTTTTTTTTTTCTTTTTTTTCCATTTTCTTTTATTGGCTTTCTTGAATTCTTTTATTGGCTTTCTTGAATTCTTGCTGCCCACAGTCCCACATCCATTTCTTTGAGCCTCCACAATCACTAAACTCAGCACCCTTCTTTCCCTAACTTCTCTACATCAACCGACCACTCCATACTCATCTTCTCGACCTCCCTTCATCTATATCACCCTCCCCTACTACCCATATCAATCGGTTAATCCATGCACTCAGAGATTTCTAAGAAACCCATTCAAAAACCCTGTAACCTGTTGTCCAAATGCTTACAGCAAGCATAACAATGAGGTTTCTTCAATTTTACACATCCCTATATGTGCTGCCCCATGCAGTAAGCATAGGGACTCATTCCTAGGTGTTTTGATCGGACAAACCACAAAACCCATTACTTATACGACCAGACTGGGGATTTTGGATTCTTCCAAAACTTTGAGGAAAGTCTCTTCCTTCATACCTGATTGAACAAGAGATCATGTGCTTCTGACAAGCAACCCATGGAGGTTGCTTAATTACTTGAGTATTGAAGCAAATCAGTGAATTTGTCTCTCTGAAATTTTATTGTGAAAGACTTTGAAGTTAAGGGATTTGAAGAAATTATCAAGAGAATTTTACTTGAAGGTTTGAAGTTTTTGTTGGTGGCCGATTGAAGGATTGTAGTGTGTAGCTGTGTATAAGGTCATTGCCACTCTTGACTTCTTCCAAGATTGCAATCACCTTCAACAAGTTGCTGTCCAGAATTTTGCACACAAGGTGCTTGCTAAATTGAGTGAATGGTGGCTGCCTTGTCTTATGATCGATTTAGTGAGCTGCATTGAATCTTTGAAGCTGTTCTATGACTTGTGCTGCATCAACGGTGTTCTCTATGTGCTCATACATTTACTATTAACTGTTGCCCAGGTTTACTTCTGACTGGATAGACTTTTAGTGGATTCTTACCCATACTTTTTGCATCTAACACTTGCTGCCAGTATCCTATATTTGTTACCCATCACACCTTGCATCCCTTAGTACTTATCTCCATCACTTAGAGTAGCCTTCCACTATATTTTACACATACAAATCACCCTTTATTGTTTGTTGTCCAACCAATACTTAGCCTTTATATAGCCTTTCCACAGCCTCTTTAATCTTCCTTTAATAGTTTTATACATTGCATTGTTTAGTTAATTCTTAATTGCTTTGTTTAGTTAATTCTTAATTTAGAAAGCAAGTGGCAATATAAGCATACTGGTTCTTAATTTTCAGATTTTATATGATCCCTACTTGCTAGGCTTAGTAGTTACTTTGTTTAGTTCCATTACTAGCCCCCTTTCTTTGTTATTTCCATGAACTTGACTAGAATAGGAATCCAGTTTATTGTGGATTTGCTGATTGTATTTACTTGGGGATCTCTTTGCATAACATTATCTCATGCATGCTACATCACCTATCCTATTATAATCAATACTTTATAACATACGGTATCAATGTGATATAGCACTTATTCAAGACCTCAGAAGTTGATTAGGCAACCTCCACTTTGTAATTCATGGCAGGCAAAAGTGTACATAGAAATTCTTTAGGACCAAATAGATCATATTTAGTACACTGGATTCAAGAGACATTCAGTCTCTCCCTTAGATTCTTAAAATATTTTATTTGAATTCACTGTACTAAGCAAGTAGATCAAATTGTATCCATTATTTGTTACATAAGAAGGAGAAACTGACGACTACCAATACTTGAATGTGAATTTCAATGGAAACTAGGAGAAAGGTTGTCATCGATTGAGCTTACAATATATAAAGCTGGTTGACGCAGGATGGTCTAAGGACCAATCAAACTCCTGCGGGTTATGGGATCAATGTAGGTTTGAAATGGGTCCAGAAAAGATCACAAAAAGTGATAAAACAATTCAAGAAAATTCTGGGCAGGTATTGATGAGACTTGAAACCAAGACTAGAGATATCGGAATGAGCTGAAATTTTGCAGAGTTGTGGGTTTATAAACGAAGAGTTAACCAAACAAAATTCAGGTCAAAAAGATTATGAGGAGTATATAAACAAGGAAAAACTCAAGTGTGTTTATAGATTCAGCAAGTTAGAATATAGGTCCAACTCAAACTATAACCAAGCAGCAACACAAATCAAGGGTTTGATCAGTAGGAGACAAAAACTAGGATTGAGATTTAGTAAGGTATTATCACACTCCTAGAGAAAGAAATAAGGAATAGAAGATCAAACACTTATCTCATGCACTTTTGAAGTAAGAACTCAGGTAGGAAACACGTAGTAATCGTGTGGTCTTGTTGCGGGTTTCCAAACATCTCCCAAGAGTAGTTAAAGGATTGTAAATGGAAGTAGCATAACACAACCTTGATGCTTGTAACTTGCAGCATAAGAAGTAAGAGAGTAAAAAGAAGAAGCACCAACACAGCCCAGCCATGTGGTGTTGACAGGGAAGCCTAGCACCAACATAAGGTAGAAGAAAGGAGGCCCAGCCTCAAACCAAAGGCTCTGCTTGGTTGCTAGTAGAATGCAAGAAAGTGAAGTGAAGTTAGTTGTATGAAAATGAGTAAAGTGAAGTGAAGTAAAGTAGCGTGAAATTGTATTTTCCAACAATTGTTTGGTTGATTTAAAATACAGTAAGAAAACATAAGGAAATATTGCTTATTTTCAGAATGTGCAGCGTATTTCGTTCTAAAATCTGACCAATTTGGTCGGATTTTGACAAAGGAAATCAAGGTATTAGGAAAACCTTAAATGGAAAGCCAATATTCCAATGAGTATTTTCCTATTTCAACCAAACAACCACTCCATTTGGATTTTTGAAGATCCGTACTGTTTTCCATTACTTTCCATTACTTAACTAGCAACCAAGCACAGCCTACGGATCTCTTTGACTACTTGCCAAGTTATCTCATTCCACATAACATTTGTATCTTCTTTCAAATTCTATTTTCTTTCCTTTATCAATTTATCTCTAAATGATACTAATTTTTCTTATTTTAGATTTCATTGTCTATTCTTGGGCATTACTTTCTTTTCGTCTTCTCATTCTCCTTTTAAAACAAACATATAAAATCACAAACCTATGTTTTATGGTTAGTCTCTCTCCTTGAATAACCTTGCAATATTTACTCGTTTAGAGCTTCATTTCCTGGTGTTTATGGCCTAATTGTATAATTAATCTAAACTAGACTCACAAAAATTATGCACATAAAAGTTGCTTAGTTTGTGTAGAATTTGTAATCAGATTGAAAGCATCTTTGGGTGTGGGATAACAAGGTTACATTTTAGGATGGTGGTACTTTTTGTATTACCTAAAACCTTTTTTTTTTAGGGGATAGGCAAGAGGGTTAGTGGTTAGTGATTAAAGGTGCAGGCAGTTTGAACCTGAATCCAATGTACAAAGCCCAACAAACTTTATTAACTTAAACTCATATATTCACACACGTAGACATCAAAAATCATATAGCAATGCTCCAAAGTTATTGTGTTGAGCCACTTGTTTGGATGAATGATACTCTAATCATAACCTTTAAGTGCGGGTTTGAGTCTATCTTGGCAACCAAAAACCCAAGTTTTAATACAATACCTATTTCATGACCATGTGATCTATAAAATTTAACAATAATGCAAATATACAATAACTTTGAATCCTTAACTAGATACTAAAATTGTCCAACCCTCTTTCCCCCCTTTAATGAAAGACCCTCACCCCACTTCCTATTCATTTGTAAGTTGGGAGTTTTGGGACCCTGGGGCTACACACACGTGCTTCAACTAGGTTATTTTATTTTACCTCTTAAAAAGAAAAGAACTTGAATTAAAATACTTAATAAGACGGGGACATGCAATGGAGCTGTCAATAGTTAGAAAAAATCTAATCCATAGAATAATTTGATCTATGGACAACATGGTTCATGGTTGTGGAAAAGGTCGTAATGCCAGAAGAATCATTACTATAGAGCATAAAGGGGATACATACATACATACATACACACATTGTCACACCCCAAAATCACACGCCAATGGGACCACGGATTCCAAGGTGCAACAATAAACTTACATAATCATTCACTTATAACCTAGATGTTTATGCTCATTTTTTTTATATACATTTCAACCTGTTCATTCATTTGCAGTGAAAGACTTTCAACATTAAGTCACTACTATCACAACCACCAATTTAAAGACCCACATTCAATATACCCACAAGTCTATCCAATAAGTTTGACATTAATTTATTAAAATAAATAATCAAACCACCATGAAATAATCATGTCTCGGGAATAAAAGTGTTGATTACAATTGAAATAAATCAAAATATAAATACTGAAAATAAATAAGTCTATTGAAATAAGTCTATTTTCAATAAACATAAATAAACCTAAACTAAATGATGCAAATAAAACTAGGTAAATCACGATCCTATGGCGGTCCATCCATCACTCCTCATAAAAAATACCTATGAGATCATGTTCTTTTCCTAAAAAATAGGTCCCATCAGGTTAGAGTAAACACGACACATACCCAATGACAATAGAATGTGATGGGTAAGACAAAACATGGTTTGTTTTATATTTAAAAATCAGAAACAATTAAAACAATAAGAGCAATATCAATAATAATGTATCTATCTATTAATAACAATAAAAATAATATAAAATAAAGAATTATCTTCTATTTAACAATAATAAATTTCAGGTCCAATTACATTGCCCTTTAATTCATTAGTGTTCTTGATTCAATGTGTTTCATTAGGTTCCTTTCAATGTCCACTATGTTTCAATTATATTTTTTCTTTAACTTTAGGTTTTCACTTGTCCAATAACAATATGTTAAATAATAGATATGTTTCACCTATGTTTTGTCACCTAGTGATTGGGTACCAATAGCCAATTTTCACCATTATTTTTTTACCTAGTGACCAAGTACTAATGTTGTACATATTGTTAATCCCAGTTTTAGGGGCACGATAATATGCACATATCAAACCTAGTGCAATGTTCCATCAATATACCTCTTGATGGTAAGGGGTCCATGTAATCCAATAAGTTTAATATTCAATGATTTACAATAGGTTCAATAACAATATTCAATGATTCACTATCAACATTCTAATCTTTTCAATCATGTTCCACTAATATTAAAAATGGATTCAATAAATTTTACACATACAATTAAATCAATTTGTAGTTCTACAACATTACAATCAAAATATTTAACATACTTTGAGTCAAAACAAAAAAATAGAATATCTAACTCTCCTAAGGACAATTCTATGAATAGGCAATTCAAAAACAACACTTGAACAATTTTTTTTTATCATTAACTTGCTGGAATTTTATATTTT